>CANXYI011381246.1:0-11918 GCA_948208565.1 Hura crepitans | reverse complement strand
GATTAGAAGTTCTTTTAACAGGCTTAAAATTTTGATTTTTTACCTGGGTAGCCGTTAGTTGCTCAAATGTCTGTAAACTGTATTTCTGTCCTATATAAATGAATATGTTAGTTAATTACAATCAATATGAAAGTAACATAGAATTATATCAGAGGAATAATAAGAAGATATTACCGAGATAGTCAGGGTTATAAGTGTTAAATGAATGGTAGTTAAGGTAGAAATGGGATGGGTGACCTATAGGAAGTAGCATCTCTTGTTAGGTTCCTTCGGGGATCGGGCAGGGGGTGTTACATAATTATTGAGAAGGTTCGAACATATAAGATAAAAAAATTGACACATAGACCAAATTAGGCCAACCCAAAGAATTGAAAATTTAATAAAAAAAATATTATATTGAATAAAAAAATTATAAAAATATATTATTAAAATTTTGAATTATCTAATATGTCATATAGAAAATAATTATACAAAGAAGTAAATATAACATATCATAAAAAAAAGATATAAATTTAGATAATTGATTACAAAAATAGTCTATATAATTTAATATTAAAAAATTAAGTAAAATAAAAATAAATAAAAACTTATGCAGGCTGGGTCAAATTCAAATAGTAAATGCCTTGTCCAAGTCCGGAATAAATTGTAAATAAGCTAAATAGAGAGGACATGTACCCATTCAACGTCATTTTCCGTTGTTTATCACTAACTATTTTATCTTAATTCTCATTAATCTCATACGACTTTCTCTTCTATTAGTATTTCATCTTTATTTTTTTGTTATTTTTTTGACAATTTCAATTTTTAATAATAACAATAATACTTGTTCATAATTTTTAAGAAATTTATTTTTAAAAAGAATAAGTTATTTTTAAAAATTTTTACGAGTTATTAATATTTAAAATTGTTAAAAATATATTGATATTTAAAAAAATTAATATAAAATAGAAATTTAATTTGATAATTTAAAAATTAATAAATCTAATTCTATGAAAAACAAATTTGATTTGAAGACTTGACTCGTAAACGACCTGACTTGAATCCGTCCGACTTGATCCATTTGACAAGTCTTATTCAATTTCAAATTTCAATATTGAATTTAAAAGTTAAAAATAGAATTCAAAATTTTTTAATATCATTTCAAAATTAATAACCATTATTAAAATAATATATGTATAAATAGAATTTTATAGTCTTATAAAATAGTAATTGTTATACAAGTATAAATAAATTTAAATAGCTTTCTATTTCAATAAAAATAAAAATATTATCAATAGAATAAAAATCTTAACTCATAATATTAAGATAAATTCTCTGTTAAAAAATTACATAACAAAAACAATCAATTATTATTAAAAAAAGATGAATTATTTTATAGAGTGCCTAAAATATCTTCACTCTATCGACCATAGAAATAAAACATGCACAGAAACAACCACATAGAAAATCATCTCATTTAAACCAATTTTTTTTAGTTATATATATATATATATATATATATATATATATATATACATGTAAACTAAGTATTTAATCCTTAAAAAATAAAAAATAGAAAAATAAATTTAAATAAATTTAAAATACAGGAAAAATTAAAAAAAATACAAGTAAAAAATGAAATAAAATTTCTTGTATACTTACCTCTTCGTCCAATTAACATTTATTACATATCTTTTCAATTTTTAAATTATTATTTTACTATCAAGTATTTTTTTAATTTTAATTAAAAAATATAAACTTTTTTATAAGAAAAAAAAACCTTAACTGATAATATTCTAACATAACATATATAATTTCGTTAATATGTTATTTTTTATTATAATATTCTTTATTAGTTACAAGATTTTTAAGTTAAATTTAAAATTAAACTATATCATATAACAAGTATAATATTATATTATAATTAAAATTTTAAATTATCATCTAAACCTTAAAAAATTGAAAATAATTTCTAAATCATAGTATCATATAGAAAAAAAATAGTTAAACATAAATAAATAAATAACATCACATAAGTGTACAATCTTTGATTTATTGTAATTGGTAATGTTCACATTACACAATAACTTTGAGCCTAATAATCCAAACATAAGTCCAAGTAGCTGAAAATATTTGCAAGTTGAGGTTACATTAATCTAAGTCAATTAACCTCAACTCATTACTTGGGTTAAACAACTAGCCGAAACTATAAAAAGGCATGCACTCTCATAGGTACGGAGATGGCAATCCTGATCTAGGCATCAGAGCCTCAGTCTTTGGCCTCCCTGAGACAAATTTTTTTGTCTGTGTAGGTATTTCTAACAAGAGTCCTCAGCTCTATCACCACTGACTCTTTCATTTGGTGCTTTCATTGAGAGCTCGCTATGGCAAACATCAGCAGTTCATCCCACTGTAGTGAAACACCCAGATGAAACTTAATGCCTATTTTTGCCTAGGACCTTGTGAACAATGAAACATCAGTATCCAAAACTCCAGTCACCCTTGAAGCCTTACAGCAGTTACTATAAGGCTTTAAAGATGACATATGTTTGGAGATGATTAAAAAGCTAAGGCTGAAAAAGGTAGAAGAAGTGGCTTCAAAACAAGATAAAGGAAAGGATACCAATCACAGTCTAATACTACCTCAACTTCCACTAGCGGCAAGTCCAAAACAAGAAAATCAAAGAGATCGAAAAGGAACGGCACAAAAAGTGAAGGGAAAGACCCCAAAAAGAAAACCCCAATGGAAAATAAAGAAGACTTCAACACTTTGTTTGCCAAAGTGATAACAAAGTGATAAAGAGGTTCAAACTGGGGCATCCATAGAAAATCAATTATGACAGAAACACAAATTCACCATTCATGCAGGAAATACGAGAAGTCCCTTTTCGTCATCATTTCTATAAGATAAAGATGAAAAAATACAAAGGTTGATCTAACCCCGCAAATACCTCTGGAGTACAGAACCCTGATACACATGCAGACCTTTAATAATGCCTTGGTCTACAAGGCGTTCCTTTTCACTCTAACAGACGATGCTCTCGACTAGTTTTATGACCTTGCCCTAGGATTTGTAACTTCATTCAAAAAACTATCAAAGCTATTCAAAACTAGGTTTGTAATACAAATGAGAACTAAGAAAATTGTGACTAACTTGCAGGGAGTTATCCAAGGCCAGGATAAGAGCCTAAGGGACTTTATAAAGAGGTTCCAAGAGGTGACGTTTGATATCAAAATCCTTAACAGCAAGGTGGCAGTAATTACCATTATCAATAACATAAGGAACGTGTGGCTATATAACTCTCTGATGACATATAGATCGATGGACTTTGCCTAGTTGATGGATCGAGCAAAATAATTCATAGCTCTTAATGACGCCAGCTAAGTCGATAGACGCTATAACCCCGACCTATACAAGGGGAAGAGAGCGAGGTTCCCATCTAGGAATAGATTTGGATGAAGCCCGAGGAGATGCCGAACCCCCAAAAAAAGAGACGATGATTGGAGACAATCGACTAAGCAACACGACATTTTCACACCCCTTAATTCTAACCCTGTAAACAAGAATGAAGTTTTAAAAGTCCTCACCCTGAACAAATCTATATTCTCTTGCCCCAAAAGATATTTCAAGCATAAACTTGGAAGTCATTTGCCACAAGTTGAGCATTGACCCATAAGCAAAGTCGATTAAGCAAAAGCTATGACGTTATGCAACCGATCAAAAGAAGGTCATAGAAGAAGAAACTCAAAAATTATTGTTAGTAGGATTCATCAGTGAAGTCTTTTTCCTAGAATGGTTGGCTAATATTATACTGGTAAGGAAAAAGAATGGAAAAATGAGCATGTGCATGCACTTCACCGATCTAAACAAAGCATGCATTAAAGATAATTACCCACTCCGGAGTATTGATCAACTCATAGATTTCATAACTGGTTATGAAATCTACTCTTTCTTATATGCTAGTTCTGGATATCATTAAATCCTAATGTTTGGTCCTAATCAGGAGAAAACCAGTTTTATCACACACAAAGGCACCTTCTACTACAATGTCATGCCATTTGGCCTTAAAAATGCAGGTGCGACATACCAAAGGTTGGCAAATAAAGTATTTTAGGAAGACATAAGCCAATCAATTGAAGTGTATATAGATGATATGATCGTCAAAAGTTGGGGCATTAATGACCACTCCCATGATTTGGCTAAGGTTTTCACCACTTTAAATAAGTACTAGATGAAGTTGAACCCAAAAAAGTGCATATTTGGCATTCAATAAGGGAAATTCCTCAGCTTCATAGTATTGTAGAAAGGAATCGAAGCTAACCTAGAGAAGATCCAAGCCATATTAGACATAAAACCACCATAGAGCATAAATGATGTACAAAAGTTGAATGGAAAAGTAACAGATTTGGGAAGGTTCATATCCTGCTCAGTGCAGAGATGTCTCCTTTTCTTTAAGAAATTAAGGAAAGAAGGAAACTTCACTTAGGATGAAGAATGCCAGAATGGATTTGAAGAACTCAAGACATTCCTTACATAGCCACCATTACTCAGCAGGCCAGTCGAAGGAGAAACACTGTATGTATATCTCATGACCACTGGTGATGTAATAGCCTCCGTCCACATAAGAGAAGAGGGCAAGGAATAGAAACCCATATACTACATTAGTTAAGTGCTAAGAGGCCTCAAACTGAAGAAAAGCAAAGTTGAACAATTGCTAATGGCACTGATGATGAGCATCAAAAGGCTAGAATAGTATTTCCAATCTTATATGGTAATTGTCCAAATGGATGCCCCTATCAAAAGAATTTTGTAGAAACTTGACCTCGATGGGAAAATGGCCAAAATATTCATGAAGCTGATGCCTTATGACATACACTACAAGCCACGTTCTACTCTAAAAATGCAAGTACTTACCAACTTTGTTGCAGAATTTAGTAGGGAATAAATCTAAGAGCATGCCTGATCAGAACCAATAATGTGGGAAATGTATGTTGACGACACCTCGAATGAGCACAGAACGGGAGTAGGAGTACGTATGAATGGCCTATTAAACCTAGCCATCAAGTACGCCCTCAAGATAAATTTCAAAGCATTGAATAATATGGTAGAGTATGAGGCATTAATCACTAGACTAAACCTAGTTAAATACATCCGACCAAAAGCTTTAGTTATTAAAAGTGACTCCCAGCTGGTTACAAGCTAAGTCTGTGGGGTATTTGAAGCTAAGGAGGAAAGCATGATGAATTACCTTAAAAAGGCCTAAGGCATATTTCTAAGGCTAGAAGAAAAAGGTACCTTATGGAGAATCAAGAGAATACCATGTGCTGAAAATGCTCGGGCCGATTTCATAGCCAAGTCGGCAGCATTTGACAACTTTGCTACCATGGTGGTAAAAGTTGAGGAAACCAGTGCCCCTACATTCTAAGACTTTGGTGTAACACAGGTGAACTATGATCACACATAGATGACCCTACTCATTGACTATATACAGTCAGGTAAGCTACCTGAGGTAAAAAATGAGGCAAGGAAAATAGTGAGAAAATCCCTCGGCTATTTGTTACAATATCATAGTAAC
The DNA here is from genome assembly GCA_948208565.1 of Hura crepitans. NCBI lineage: Eukaryota > Viridiplantae > Streptophyta > Magnoliopsida > Malpighiales > Euphorbiaceae > Hura > Hura crepitans. The sequence continues at coordinate 6,363 of CANXYI011381246.1, read as the reverse complement.
ACGATGTAGAATTAAAACAATAAGAAAAAGGGGAACCCTATTGAGTTTTCATTATGTTAGAGATGGGATGTGGCACAAAAAAGTAGTTAGTAGTCAATATGTATAGATGTATCTAATATCTTGTGTTGAATCATTGAATTTCAGAAATACAATGACAAACCTCTCTCTATTTTTTCTTTATTCCTCTCTTTCGTGTCTTCTCTAATCCTCTATCTCCCTTCCTCTTCTATCTCTTCCTTCTTTTCAACTCTCTTTTGTTTGTTGCATAATATTATAGTAACACGATGTAGAATTGAAACAATAAGAAAAAGGGGAACCCTATTGAGTTTTCATTCTGTTAGAGATGGGATATGGTGCAAAAAAGTAGTTAGTAGCCAATATGTATAGATATATCTAATATCTTGGTTTGAATCATTGAATTCCAGAAATACAATGACAAACATCTCTTTGTTTGTTTCTTTGTTCCTCTTTTCATCTCTTTTTTGATCCTCTATGTCCCTTCCTCTTCTATCTCTTCCTTTTTCTCAATTCTCTTCTATTAGTTATAGCCCCTGGGTTGTAACAAAGGTATCAGAGCCAGGTTATTCTCTGGGTCAGAAGAAATTTCTTCCTCGATTCACTTTCTTTCTCAAACCCTTATTCTTTCTCTTCCTCTTCTATTTCTTCTTTCTTTTCTTTTTTTCTCTTCTCATCTTCCTCTTCCTCTCTTATTCTGCAACTTTATTATGTCCTTCTATTTCCTTTAGTGATTGTAAATCACAAAACTTATATGGCAAATTATGCAACAACACAGTTGTTGGTCAAATGAATCAAGATAATGGAACTTAAATTTCTTGAGTTTGAAAGGAGGATGGAATTGTGATTCCAAAAATTGGAAGAAATAATCTACAATAAATTTTTACTGGTGCAATCGCAATTGAAGGACACAAGGGATGAAACACTAGATGATTCAAATTCAAGAAATTTGGGCCAAATACCAATAAGAACAACTTTGATGCTTAATTCTTTTCCACATTTTGATGGAAGTTTTGATTGTAATGATAGAAAGTTTCAACAAGTAGAGAAAAATAAAGAAAAGAAAAAGGGAATATGTGGAAATTGGAAGTTAAACAGTGGTTATGGTGGTATTGAATTTGAGCTAAAAGAGGTGGATTATTCTACAAAATTTGTAAGCCATAGCAAGAAAAGTTTTTGCCTAAGAATTGTTGTACAAATGTCTGCATGAACTACCTTGCTATTGAAAATGAAATTAGAGAGGGTTTCAAATTGGAATATTTTAGTGATAGTACTGATTTTGGAAATGGAAGTGATGCAAAAAAAGCTTGTTCCAATTTTGTTCTTCCAAAATGTTAGTTATCTTACATTCAAGTGGACGTCAACCATGGTCACTATCATTAAAGAAATGTTGTTTGAAATATGGAGAAGACAAAGGAAGAGAAAGCTATCTTAGCTATGGATTTTTTCCACATGGCTTTTGGCTCGCATTGTTATCTTGAAAAGAAAATGCACCATGTTTATAAGCTAGTTATAATTCTATTTTGAAACAAAATTGATGAAAGGAATGATATAATTACTAGTTCCTTTCATATTATGGCTTGAGGCATAAGAGACACTATATCACTAGAGGGACTATCTGACTAAGAAGTAAGGCTCTCTTTCACCTCTGCGGCTTATAAGACAACAATAATAAATGTTACAAGTGTTAGGGTAGTAAGTGATGCTAGGTTGATTGGTATAGTCCTTTGATCTTAACCTTAGGGATAAGGTTAATCTTGAAGGGGAGGATATTGTTACAATATCATAATAACACGATGTAGAAATGAAACAATAAGAAAAAGGGGAACCCTATTGAGCTTTCATTTTGTAGAGATGGATGTGGCATAAAAAAATTAGTTAGTAGCCAATATGTATAAATGTATCTGATATCTTGTGTTGAATCATTGAATTCCAAAAATACAATGACAAACCTCTCTCTATTTTTTTCTTTGTTCCTCTCTTTCGTCTCTCCCCTGATCCTTTATCTCCCTTCCTCTTCTATCTCTTCCTTCTTCTCAACTCTCTTTTATTAGTTACAACCCTTGGGTTGTAACACTATTCCATAATAAATGAGAAGCTGTACAAAAATTGGCAACTCATCCATGGCTGAAATGTATAGCTCTAGAAGAAGGAAACTATATTCTTAGGGAAATACACGAAGGCATCTATGGAACACACGAAGTAGGTCGAGCCATATCTAGGAAAGTATTTCAATCTGATTATTACTGGCTTATAGTGCTAAGAGATGTAAAAGAGCTTATGCAAAAATGCCTCCAATGTTAGATCCATAGCCGAATAATTAGAAAGCTAGGAGCAGAGTAGCAACCGATTGGAATATCTTGGCCCTTTGACCAGTGAGGCATCAATATTCTCAACCCTTTTGCCTTAGGAAAAAGTAATAAAAATTCATGATAGTAGCAATGGAACACTTTACCAAATAGAGTAAAGCTAAGCCAATAGTGACAATCACCACGACTAAAATACAGGACTTTACGTGGAAAACATTATATGCAGATTCAGCCTCCCCAGAGTCTTGATAATAGATAATGGGAAACAATTCGACTGCACATTGTTCAGCGAATTTTGTCGAGGACTCAAAATTCAGCTTTGATTCACCTTAGTAATGCATCCACAAACTAATAGCATGACTGAAGTATCAAATAAAACGTTGCTTGATGGTCTCAAGAAGTGCCTAGGAGAAGCCAAGGGTCGTTGGATAGAAGAATTGAATAGCATGCTTTGGGAGTACAAGACGTCACCTCGATTAACCACGAGTGAGTTGCCATATTCCTTTACCTACGACTCAGAAGTTGTACTCTTAATAGAAATTAGGCTAGCCTCATACTGAATGATGCTCTTTGACAAGCATCGTAACAAGGAAGAAAAACTCCAGGATTTTGATCTGATAGTAAAGAAAAAGGAGTTAGCATAGATAAAAGTTGCAGCATACAAATAGTGCATCTCTCAATACTACAATGCCAAAGTGAAGGCCAGAAAATTTGATGTAGGGGATTTGATCCTTACAAAAGCTAAAATTGGTACGAGCAGTCAGCAAACTTATGCCAAATTGGGAAGGACCTTATGAAGTACCCAAGATCCTAAACCTAAGCACCTATAAGTTGAAGATAATAAGCGACGTGGAAGTACAAAGATCTTAGAATGTAGAGAACCTCAAGAAATATGTTCTGTTATTGAAACCTTTTACTTGATAGACTCATGTCTTAATTGCAAAGGTTAATAAACAGACATACAACGATTGGCAAACATGCCAAAAATCTTCTAAGGCAAAGATACCTATAACCCCGATCAACATGCTCACATTAAAATGTGAAGATTTTCTAAAGCAAAGATGCCTATAACTTCGATCAGCATGCTTGCCTTAAAATGCCAAAAATTTTCTAAGGCAAAGGTGCCTATAACCCCGATCTGCATGCTCGTATTAAAATGCAAAAAAATTCTAAGGCAAAAATGCCTATGCATTTGATCAGCACGCTAATTTTATGATGTAAAAATTTGCTAAGGCAAAACTATAAGATCGATTGGATCTCTCATATTAAAATGAAAAATTGCTAAGGCAAGTACGCCCACAAGATAGAATGACATGAATGCATTAATGTGCAAAAATCTATTAAGTCATGAACACATATGAACCTAATTAGCATGGACAATATGTGAAAAAGTATAACTTGGCAATACATTTGAATTCTCAGAATATGCATAAAGAAATACAAGCCCAAAAAAAAGAACTCAAAGAACAAGTAAAATAGAAAAAAAGTAAGAAATTCCATTTCATAGCTTAAATTTTTACAAAGTACAAGAAGAATAAAAAAAAGGAGGAAATAATAGTATTAATCTTGAGTTAAAAGTTGAAAAGTCTAAATAACTTCCCACTCGACAGTAGGTGGAATGCTTTGCTCTGTCATGCTTTGTTGTTTAATGGCAATAGGGACATCATGCTCCTTAACTGGCCTAGAGACTTTTGCAATGATAGGAGATGGAATTTCTTCTTTAGTAGTAACATCGTCGATGCTATTAACCTAATAGGGAAGTGGCCCTCGAGCTCAGCCTTCACGCTAAGCTAGAAATCTGCCAAAGAATCCTTACTTCCTTAATTATTTCCTATTCTTGAGTCTTCAATGCTTGGGAATATGCCTCCTCTTGAGCCTTTAAAGCCTATGCATGTGCCTCTTCCTAGGCCTTTAATGCCTCTGCATGCTGGGTTTTGAGGCCCTACCCCTTAGATAGGAGAATAGTGACTTGCTTTTTTAGACTCAAACTCTCATATTCCCTAGTAGCAGCCTCTGATCGAGTGTCATTAAGCTTAAAATTCAAGCCAAGTATTTATTTGTCCTAGCTATCCTTTCACCTTTTTATCTCCTAGAAGTCAACTATGGCCCGATCGCGCTCGACCCTAGCCTTGTTCGTTAGACGCTTAGCTTTATCCACTCTTTCCTTTTAAACCACCACCTACTACTCATAACTTATGGCACAAGACCCCAGAACTTGCAAGAGTTGCATTCCTTACAAAAAAATCATGTAAGTAATTAGAACAAAGCACCATAAATTAAAAATAGATACATACGGATGAGTATATCAGGTAGGTACCTAAAGAAAGTAGCTCCCAACTTGATTTGTGATAGTCTTCAAGTCAAAGATCTTTTTAGCTCGATCAATGTTGACTGGGAATTCTAAGCTGTGGAGAAAATATTGCACCATATTCAAGTTTGCATTAACGTAGCATGACCCAGCCTTTTCATGAACATTTTCGACAGATCGAGCATTGGTGCTAAGGGCCCCAAAGCCTGCTCGAGCGTAGTCAAGGGCTACAACACTAGTATAGGGATTAAAGGATAAAGGCTAAGCGGTTGATGAGCAACAACTGGAGAAAGAGGGTGTAAACTGACGGCTATAGGCACGACATGAAGAGGTCCAGATGGTTGCCGTATTATGACTGGATACTCTTATTGTGTTCCCCCCAATCGGCCCTTCATCTTTGAGGATATCCGCAAGAATAAACTTCCTTTTCTTCGAACCTCCTGGAGCAATAAGGCTTCTTCCCCTCCCGTGCCCCATTGCAAGTTGTTGCATAGGCATAGGAGGAATGCCTGCCCCAAATGACCTTGACTCGGGGTTTTACTCTTCAATTGGAAAGCCTTTTTCTGAGCCTCCAACACTACCTTTTGTCTGGAAGATATCTCTCCTGTAAAATTCCCAAACACCCGATCAGAACCACATATATGAAAATACATAAATAATGATAAAGCCAACAAGAACATTAAAAAAGACCAAGCCAAGCAAGAAGTGTTAAGAGGCCCTACCCTCGGTGGGCTTATCAGAACCATCTATAGTCAAAAGAAGCAAGTTTAGAGAGAAAGGCGATCCTTTGGCTGTTGTGAGGATCTTCTGAAAGTCATTTTTTAGTTAAGGCAAAGATGAAGACATGTCTTTCAATGACATACACTCCTCATATCAGGCTAATGGGACACCAAGCCAACCACCCTTTTTCCCGACTAGAAAGAAATTACTATTAAACCCCTTATTTGATTTACTAACACATATCAACGATCAACCAGTCCTAGCAATAAAATTTACAAACTTGTAGGCTTATGGCTAGAGAGATAGTAGAAATAACTAAAAAGTTCGACACTAGAAATGATGTCGTATTGCGCACAAACACACAAAAAACACACTACTATGCTCTACCCATTAGGAGAAAGTTACGATGGTGAAAAACCATACGCGTTCATCATATCTACAAAAAAAGGGCAAAAAAGAAGGTAGAACCCAAACTCGAAAAATGCTCAAAATAATTAAAAAAACTCATTATTAAAGGGACCACTTAGGGGCCACAAGCTAGGAAGACAAGCTAATGTGACAATGTCATTGGGTATCTTATACTTCTCCCTAATTTTAGGCAAATCATCAGTATTTATTTTAGAAAACTTGCTAACGGAGGGCAATAAAGTAAAGTCATTCAAAAAGGAAGTATCGATATCCCTAGTAACCGAAACATTACTAAAAGTAAGTACCCCTGGCAATGGCAAAGAAACTATCCTAGCTACAACTTTCAATGACTCAAAAAAAAAAGAAAAAAAGGTACTAACACTAGAAGAACTCATTCTAAAAGAAGGAAGAAAAACTTACTGTAATGATGTAGACTGCCTGTGAAAGATAAAGATAACTAGAGAATAGAAAATAAGGAGTGTAAATCGTGCTATAAAGGAACATCTTAGCAAGAAAAAGTATGTGAAAACTAAACAAAAGTGTGCAAAACCATATATATAGAGGACCCCGTATGACAAACCTCAGCTAGCGTGCATTTATGAC
>CANXYI011381186.1:0-10694 GCA_948208565.1 Hura crepitans | reverse complement strand
CCAATCCTAATAGGATTTAGGCTCCTGTACTGAATAGGAGGAATTCTACCTCCGAAAAGGCTTTTTTCGTTAGTAGGTCTATGCGGACTTATCTGTTCTAGTCCACATAGACCAAGCCTTAGTATGCTGGTCTGTGAGCTTTATGGGCTAGATTTTGGCCTGGTTTTTGTAGTTAGTCTGTACAAACATTGTTTAATAGGTTCGTGAGGACCTATCTTCTGAAGGTATGTGCTATGCTTGAGAGTCTATCTCTGGCTATCATTATAGGTCAAAGGTGAGGTGTCTACACCAATAGCCCTCACTATTGATCCAAAAAAATTAGTTGGTTTTCCTAGTAGGTTAGTATTTGTCTTTATTAAGGTTAAACCTTGGGTATGCTCAACAAGCCTAACTTATAACTCAAATAGTTGGCATCTTATGCCAATTTCATCTAATGTAACTACTGATCATTGGGTTACCAACTCTTGGTGCATGTAAATCTTATATACATTCCCTAATCTAGTCTCTAGTTTATTAGGCTAGAGTACACTCAACAAACTAATGAACTAGTTAAGATGGACCCATTAATATAAGTTAAACATATTTAATATAGCATAGGATTAGGTGTGCTCAATAAACTAATAACAAAGATAACTTTTGTTTAATTTATATTGACAAAAGGCTTACAAGTCTTAATATTCATAAAGATTTCTTCCTTTTAGTCTCATCATTCATGGTTAGGGCTTGCTTTGCCATACACATGCATATTTAATCTCATTAGATCATGCATAGTTCTTTAATCACATTAAATATATGATATAGTTAAAGACTTTTACTACATTGATTTCCCAAGCCTTAAGAAATCAATTTGGGTGAAACCTTAGATAATATACTTGAATTACAAACTCAATAAAAGAAATAATTAAAATTATTTTAACTATTTCTTCATTAGTTCTCAGTGCTTTGGCCTTCTTCTCCTTTACTCCTTGAATTTCTTTTTTCCTATTCTAATAATCTCTTTGAAAAAAAAACCTCACATTACATGTGAGGGGAATTAGATGAGAAGGGAAATACAACAGGATTAGAGAGAAAGACTAGGACATGTAGTCCCAATTTACCAAACAAAAATTATCTATGCATCATGATTAATCACATTGGTCATAGTCCATAACTAGTCATCATTCCAAAAATACACCCTTAGCATGCATTCTAATGAATAAAAACTAGAAAATATTGATTAGGGTCTCTAACTAGTATTATAACTCTTATAAAACTAGTCCTATTCATTATCTCGATCAATTGATTAAGCACACTTGTAATCATGGAGTTTTAATCAACATTAAACATGTAATTTAATCATTAAACTTTATTAGATAACTAAATCACATATACTCCATATTAATTAAAGTTTTAATCCCATTATAAGTTTAATTCAATTAAAAGACTATAAGTTAATTTGAAATTGAATATGTATTTCAAACAAATTAGAAAACTAATCATATTTTGGTTCTTATCCTTATCCTTGACCTTATCCTTATCAAATTAGGTAACACTTATCTTATTTGATTAAGATAACATTAGTCTTTTAATTAATTTAAAACTCTAACCATTTAAAATTTTAATTTAATTAAAACTCTCACAGTTGCAGTTTACTAGGAATCCAATTCCTTGTAAATAATAACTGATCAAGATTAAGATTCCTATCCATATCTAATGAAATAAATCTTATCCAATTAGATTAGGATAGAATCTAATCATTTGATTTTAATTCAAAGTTCTAATCCAATTAAAATTTCAAATTTAAATAAAAGATTAGAGTTCAAATGTCATTAGGAATACAATTCTAAGTAGGATTTGAAAATGTAGTGATAAAAATCATCTTTTCTAATTTAATTAGATTTTTCAAATTTTAATTTAACATAATTAAATTTAAGATGATAATTATCATATATTTTTGCATAACATTAAATTTCAATCTAATTCAAATTTTAATTTGATTAAAATTTTTCAAGCGGTAGTTCACTAAGAATCGAATTTTAAGTAAACCATAGAATCTATTGCAACTTGGACTTTGAAACCAATCCAAATGACTTTAGATCAATTTTAGTAGCCATTGGAACATTTTTGGGCCTATATTAATAATTTTTATCAAAGCAAATTCATTTGACAAAAATCATGAATACATAGCACAAAATCATGTGCAATCTTGACAATCAAGCAAATCTATAAATCCAATTCATGTGTAAAAGATTTTAACCACCGAATTATTGAAATATAAATAAAATAAAAAGCATAACACTTGCACAAAATCATTTTTTAGCCTCTCAAAAATCCAAGTATGTTTTCCAAGAATTTTCCAATTTTACTCATTTTAATTTACATGTTCATAGGGTTCATAATTAAAATCGACATTTTAATTCATCATACATTCAATTAAATTACAAAAATTGCAATAAAATTAAAGAAGGACAGCCAAGCACATAAAATTGAATCCAAAACATATGACTAAATTACAAAAATTACAACAAAATCAAACAAGGATAGCCAAACACATAAAATCAAATCCAAAACATCAGCGTATGCACATAACACCTCCTTATGTGCATAAAATATATAGTTTTCATGTATAAATCAACTTTAATTCTTTAAATTGATTAAGATTATATTTTATTCATATCATATCTTCATTAGTCTTATTAATATGATCTAATTGCAAATATAAAATCATAGAACCATATCATGTATAATTCGGCCAACATATACAATTTATTATAATTGAATTTTTTTATCTTTTTCAAATCATTTAATGGTACACTTAGCTTTGATACTATTATTGGTTTTCATGAAGTATACACAACAAAAATTTATAATATTTCATGAAAATCAAACATTGATATTGCACCAGAAGATTTGAAAATATGCACGAATAAAGAAAAAAATAGTTTAGAGTATTTTACCATTATCTGTGTAGAATTCCTTTACTTCTTTTCACCTTAACAGTTATCACAAACCATAGTGATCCTCACAAGAACATCTCTAAGGTATCCATACAAGAATTAGAGGTGAGAGGAAAACTTGAAAATCCTAGAGACTAGTAATGTTTTTTGAGTTCAGAGAAGAGAAGAAAGAAAAAATCATTCCTTATGGTAAAAATATCTTTAACTGTAGAAAGTAGTAATGGAGGCTCATCTTTGGCTAATCAAAACTAAGCTATTTATACATAAAATGCATCCCTAGGCTTGACTTTTAATTACTAAAAATTTAACCTAATAAAAACCTTTAAGAACCCCATGAATTGGGCCTCTCTGCAGTCCTTATGTTAAACCTAATAATTGGGCCTATACGCATATTATTTGGGTTTGCTTTTTGGGTAGCCAATTAAAACTCTTCAAGGCTCAAATTAAGATAAGCTTAAGACTTGATTTATGGGCCTTCTAACTCTTAAAAAGCTAATTAAAAATCAAATCAAAATAAAACCTAAAATTGTGTGACGCCCCTCCTCCTAATGACCAAAGCCACTAGATAAGGAAGTGCCATATTATGTGCCTTAGGCCCTTGATACACTATATAATCACATTTCACATCCATGACATAACCTCCACACATCTCATTCTCATAATCTATTATCAATCATATGCTTATCATTCATCTGTATTACTCATCACAATAATAATGTATATGAAAATATGAAAAAACTTATCAAAAGTTTAACATTCAAACTAAACTATTAAATATGAAACCTTTACAAATTGAAAGCATAAAACATGGTTTTGATAATGTTTATAAAGTTATTTGAAATGTAATCAAATACAAAAGTCTTTATAAAAAACATAATGAAATGAGTAGACATGCATGCTCCAAGGATAGCTATAGGAATCCTTTATAAAGTACCTTCTTTATTAATGCTCACCTATAAACTACATGTGGAAAATCAACACACTAAGTGAAAAGCTTCATGGTGCATAAACAATTTTAGTTTACTCACCATTATCACATCATATATATATATATATACATATAGAAGTCTCAACATCTTTATTATCATAGCAACATCATATACAACCATGCATGATCTTACTTGAACTTACCTTTAAGATTGGTTTCACAAGAATATCATGCATGCACCTGCTCAACTCACAATATAATCATTATAAAACATGTGTCATAGATTTACACATTTGCCTTAATCTATATCTCATTTTAAGTCTCACACATATGCTCAACTAAATCACATTTTTAATAGTCATAATATCTCATTAATGTTCAGTTAAATTCATTAAAATTAGCCTAATGTACACCTCAACTAAAGTAGATTGGATAACGGGTATCACACATATGTATGATATTTAAGTTGGTACATACCACTTCACAAAAGATGTACTACTACTATAAAGATCTTATCAGCATGCCAATTTATCCCAATGCCATTAGTAGCCTAGTTATACATGGGCATAATTCATTATGTAATAATTTATCAGGCAATTTATCATATTCTCCTTTACAAAATTAGTTATCATGTAATTACACATCTTGCTCTTTAGTGTTTCATCATGTAGTGTTATTCTCAATTTCATCAAGGTATCTCATGTTACACAATTGGACTTAACTTTATCACATGTTATGCCTTTATATGTCTCATGTCATATTTTTAACTCATTCATATAATTGTTCACTTAGCACATTTACCATTTCTCAAGTCACATTACACCATGTTAATTTAGTAAATCAAATTACTACACCATATTGTTATATAAACTCATTAATCTCATTGAATCATATTACACATTCATTTCCATAATTTAATTCCACTTAAATCATATTTAGCGTATAGATTCTCTTTTTGTGCATCCATGTTTGAACTAAAAAATGATCATGCCAAATATATGCCAAAATCTCATATATTAGTCTCTAATATGTTGCAAAGTTATTATGGAAATTAGGTTGAAAATGGTTTGCAAATTTGTTAAGTTTTATAAATGATATACAAATCATATTATGCTGTCAAAAGGGGTTCACTAGCATAACCTTTTTATGGGTCATGGTTGTGACCCCTTGGTTTATCTAAAGACTAAATTTTTGGTTTAGAAGGATCACGAGCGTGACTTATAAATGGTTAAGCTACGAAGCCTATTCATCTGTAGAAAATATCACAAATTTTTATGAAAATAATAGTAATACTTGCCCAAATATATTCTAATTCATATCAAATAACTTTCTAATAAATTTTAACTCAAAGTATATGTATTCTAACACATTTCTAACTCAAATTACACAAATAATTATGTACAAATTACACATAATTTCATCAATTAAAGCCAAATTGTAGTAGAAAACTTAAGCACACAAATTATGTAAAAACTCAAAGGAAAACTCAAATGTGTCTATGCATATACTATTCTATGAAATAGAAATCATTCGAGAACCACAACTCTATGATAACAGTCTTTCCTTTGGCTTTATGTTTCTTTGTCTTAACTTCTCTTTTTTCTTCTTCACCATAACCAAAGTAGAAGAACACCACAACGCACACAAAAACACACTTAAAAGAAATAATCAAACTATTGTACAGTGAATTACTTGATTTAGAACAAATTATCTTGCAAAAATTATTGAAAATAGTTCTTTATAACTTTGAAAGAACAATGGCAAAAAAAATATGTATGAATTGTTTTCTTTACTATTAACCATATTCAAAAATTAGCTATTTATACCTTTAGGAATAAGTATCTAAGATTAATCACTTAAATCCAATCTAATAGTCTACATAGGCTTACAACTAATTTTCATTTACAATCCTCATAAAAATCATTTTTATGCGATTAAATCCTTAGAAGCTCAAAAATTTAAATTTTAACTATTTTTATGAAAACATTTTTAAAATTCCAAAAAAGTTTTTTATTATATTTAATGCATGCATGCACACACACATAAAAATTATTTTATTATCACTTTATTCTAGGCCATATATATGGGGTGTTACAAATTGGGCCTCCAAGGCTCAATTCCTCTAACCCTAATTTTAGGTCAAATTTTGCCAATTGGACTTCAAGCCCAATTTTATTTTTCTTTCCTATTTCTCTAATATTCAATGACATCTCATGTCATTAAATAATAGAAAAATATGATTCTTATCTCAATTCTTTTACATGTTTGACTCTATGGGTTTTCTGAGGCACATTGGCAGGATACAGCAAATTAGAATCCTACTATAAATAAGACCTTATGATTTAATCTCATTAAATCATAATTAATTTCCAATTAATAATTCTCATGTGTATAAGTTATGAGAGGCATCTATCCATGCATCAAGAATACCTAAGTGTTGAAAAGTCAAGTGGTTTGACTTAACTATTCTATATATAGTTACCATGTAATAAACTCCTTTCACTATCCTTTATCTAATTCAGGTTTGAGTATGGACTTGTGTCAACTCAATGCTTAAATAAATATGTCTAATTATGGCTAGATATATTCGTTCTAATATTTTTATTGTTATTCCTAAAAAGTCCTTATGAATCTCACTCACACTTGCATTTTATTTTGGTTAAAGTCTCTCAAATAAAGATAACATATTAGAATTGTGAGATAAAGTCACCACTATAATTTGGGGTGGCGAATCCTTTGTTGGCTACTACCCTATCTTCAAGCACTTCATGACATACCCAATCTTCTCTTCTCTATGTTTACTTCTTATTTAAAGTAAAAGCACTAAAGTTAAGGTACATCGCTCTACACTTAAAATAGTTATTGGTCTCAAGTCTAAGGATAATTGCACCATTGATATGATGAGATGCTTTCACTGACATAGATTAAGTATCCATATGAAGATCTCATATTAGGTTTCTAATGAACTTGCTTCCTAAGCAAGTATCCATATGTTAACTCTAAATATCACCATACTTGCAACTTATGAGACCTACTACTTAACCTAGTAAAGAAGTATAACATGTGCTAGTCTATACTATGGACAGGGATAATTTTGGTATTATCACATTTGCATGCGACCTTTATACAGTTAGATACAAAATTATCTATTTTTAAAATAGGAATTAAAGTAGTAAATCTTTTACCCTCTTATTGTCGTGGAGAAAAAATCAGACTATTCGAGGGGCTGCAATGTGTAAAACATTCCTTATTATGGAATTAACCAAAAATATTGCAAAAGCTTATGGGGGTGTATTTGTCTTTGGTAAAGTAAGTGAACATACTTGTGAGGGAAATGATCTTTACATAGAAATGAAAGAATCTAGAGGAATTAATGAAAAAGTGTTATAGAATCAAAAGTAGCTCTAGTCTATGGTTCTCGTATGAAAGTTGGTTTGATGGCCCTCATTATGGCGGGATATTTTTGAGATATTAATGAACAAGACATACTTTTATTTATTGATAATATCTTTTGTTTCATCTAAGCAGGATCTAAAGTATCGATCTTGTTAGGTAGAATACATTTTACTATGGGTTCTTTATAAGAAAGAATTACTTCTACCAATAAAGGGTCTATAACATCTATTTAAGCCATTTATTCCCAAACAATTTGACTAACCCTGCTCCTGCAATGACATTTGCACATTTAGATGCTACTATTATACTATTAAGAGGATTAGATGCTAAAGGTATCTATCAGTAGTAGATCCTTTAGATTCAATGTCAACTATACTCCATCCTCAGATTATTAGTGAGGAATATTATGAACTACACAAAGAGTTAAGCAAACTTTACAACATTATAAAGACCTTCAGGACATTAGAGTTATCCTTAGGTTGGATGAATTATCTGAAGAGGATCATTTAACTATAGCAAAAGTGCAAAAAAATTGACCTTTCTTATCATAACCTTTTTTCATAGTAGAAGTACTTACTAATTCTCTAGGGAAATATGTCAGTCTAGCAGAAACAATTAGAGGGTTTAAATTAATCCTTTTCAAAGAATTAGATAGTATCCTTAAACATGCCTTTTATTTGGTAGGTAATATTGATGAAGCTATTGTGAAGGCTGTAAACTTAAAAATAGAGAACAACTTGAAGAAATGACCTTAAATCTTTGTTTACTAACCTCTAATTAAATTGTTTGGGATTTAAAAGTGAAAGAAATCATTTTATCTACTAATAGTGGATAAATTAGTGTATTACCACATCATGCACCAATTGCCATAGCTATTGATATCAGTATTTTGAGAATATGCCTTAATGATTAATGGTTAACGATGGCTCTGATGGGTGTTTTTGCTAGAATAAGTAATAATAAGATTACTATTTTAGTAAATGATGCAGAAAAGGGTAATGACATTGATCCATAATAAGCTTAGTAAACTTTTGAAATAGCAGAATATAACTTAAGAAAAGTGAAAGGCAGAAGATAAATAATTGAGGCAAATCTAGCTCTCAAATGCGCTACAGCACGAGTAGAGGCTATCAATGTAATTTTGTAACTAGTTGGTGCATCCAAATAATCAAAACAACTTCTATTTATATAAAAGTTCTATTTATACATCTTATTTATTTTTTTATTCTGCCAATTAAATAGAATCATAAGTAGAATCTGATTTAAATACAATGAAATTTTTTTAATTAAAAATTTATACAAAATAAGAATATAAAATAAGGTGGGTAAAAACACTTACTAGATAACATTGATTTTGATATCTAATAACTTCTACTTACTATTAGATTTGAACCAATTACTCTCACTGTATGAAAGCAACACTCTAACCGCTGAGTTAAGCAAGTGATTTATCATCACAAAAAGAAAGAAATGGAATCCATGACATCAAGGTATTAGAAATGTAATACTAATTATAAATGGAATATTATTTGTAAGCAATATTGACCAATGAGATCAAAGAAATAGGATATTGGATCCTATAATATTCATCTTAATAAGAAATTATCGACATGATAAAATATGTATCACAAACACAAGGGCTATAGCTCAGTTAGGTAGAGCACATCATTTACACATGCACTAATGTTTTTTTTCAAATGAGTCCATTAGGGAATTAAAAGACTTATTAAGAAGTTTATGTCTTACACTATAACTTTTAGGGAACAAGAGAACAATAGTATAACATAAAAGGTTTAGGCCAATTTCGGCGTACTTTTAAATGCCCAATAGAACCCATCATTGACTTAAGACCTTGATAAGGTGAATACCTAATCTATTAACTACTAGCCATAATGAGTAAAAGGACCTCAAAAAATTCTCTTTTCATCCTATCATATGAACTTTAAGGTATATGAACTTTAAGGTGTATGAAGTTTCATATTTAATTCTTTAAGTAGAAGCAGGGTAATAGAGATTTTATTTAACATAAGTTGATCTAAGCCAAAAGTAGACCTAAATCAAGATAACCCTTCTTTGGAACACTTTGGTAGTGTTTTCAGATTGGAATCCATAAATCAGAGCATATGGAGCCGTCTTGTTATTTTTATGCTAAGAGAATTATGGTAAACTAACAAATTATTTATATCAGTTAATGAACAAGCCTAATGCAAAAAAATGCATGTTGGGTCTTTAAAAAGTTCGAATCATTTTGAGCTCTTTTATCGAGAAGGTCTACAGTTGGAATCATATAGTTCTAAAAAATAAATAAAATTCAAATAAAAAATTATTGTTTTCATTTCTTCATTATTTTATTTTTTGTTAGTTATAATCGGTCACTAGGAAGTGATTACTTGGTTCATAAAAAAAATCATTCTCATAAGCTTGCTCACAACAATCATTCAGGGCAGAGCATAAAGTTGAAACCAAAAAAAGCTCATTTCATAAGGTAGACCCAATTGGTATTTTTTCTAATCTTAGTTAAACAAACCAAAATTTCTTAATTCCTCTTCATAGGTCAATCAATTATGTATGAAATTTCCCCTCTCACGTCCATAATCAACTAGTTAGTGATACTTGTTTTCTTTATCTTTGGGATACCTATTCAAGCCTAGTGATTTTTTTGAGTCAAAATCATGACACACGCTCGATTAAAACATGTTCCAACCTAAACTAACCAAAACCAAATCCATGAGTAAGTTACATGAGTTTAAAAACCACTTACTGCATTTATGGACAAGTTCACAAGTCAGAGTTTGAAAAATGAAAAAAATCTTTAAAAACTTTCATTGTTAACATTGTAAAATAGGCTTTTTGGGGTATACCTTACTTACCTCATAAAGCACATAGTTCTTTTTGCCATATTCAATTTCAATCAATACAAACAAAACAATATAAAGATAAAGTAAATAATATAAAATAAAGCCCAATAAAGTAAACAATATAAAACCCTTCTCGTATTCCTTCTTAATTAAACAATACTTAATTAAATATAAATAATATTAATAATTAATTTAATTTTATATTTAATTTAATAAATATTAATAATAATTAATTTAATATACTAATAATAATTAATTTAATAAAATTTAATAAATTTACATATAAATATATATTTATATATAATAAAATTATATAAAATAAAAATAATATATATATATATATATAATATAATATAATAAATATATTATAACAAAAGATAATAAAAGAATATATATTAATAATAAAAGAAAAGAATATATATTCTAATAAATAAAAGAATATAATATATATAATAATAAAATAAGAAATATATAATATATAAAATATATTTATTCTATAATATATAATTTATCATTAAAATATATTATATTATATATTAATAATTAACAATAAATAATAATAATAATTAATAATAT
>CANXYI011381150.1:0-12864 GCA_948208565.1 Hura crepitans | reverse complement strand
ATGCTATCTGGGCCTGAGAGGAGAAAGATTCCCTAGATGTGATTTCTAGTACTTTCTACTTCTTTGATTTATCTATTTTGAAACTAGTTAACCCGAGGTCTACATAATCCTATGTTTGTACAATAGTAGCACAAGATAGGGGCCTTTAGTTAGAACCTCTAAATACTGAAATTATGGTCAGTAAACCCATGAGGCAACATGCAATCTTGAATAAAGTATACATAGATTATCCTTTAGCTTTCAGGGATATGTCTTTCCCACTAATCTGATTGAACTACCCTTCAATGAATTTGATGTCATACTAGGAATAAACTACTTATCTAGACATAATGTTATAATAGACTATAGATAGAAGAGACTTACTTTTTAAACAACAAAAGGAGAGGAAATTATAGTAGTAGGTGAGAGAACATACTTTCTATCTAATGTGATCTCAGCAGTAGCAGCAAGAAAATTGATCTAGAAGGGTTGTCAAGCATACTTGGCACATGTAGTTGACATTAAATAGACTGGACCCAATGTTAGCCAAATACCAATGGTGGCAGATTTTCCTGATGTCTTTTCAGATGAGCTGCTAGTGTTACCACCTAAATGTGTGATAGAGTTTGCCATTGAGGTATACCTAAGCACGACACCTATATCGATAGCCCTTTATAGAATGGCGTGTGTAGAACTAAAAGAATTAAAAGTATAGTTTTAGGAACTATTAGATAAAGGGTTTATTAGACCCAGTGTTTCACCCTACGGAGCACAAGTGTTGTTTGTTAAAAAGAAAAATGGTTCACTACATTTATGTATAGACTACAGATAACTTAATAAAGTGACTATCAAGAACAAATACCAACTACAAGTATTGATAACCTATTTGACCAGCTGAAAGGCTCTAGTGTCTTCTTAAAGATTGACTTAGGATCTGGGTATCATCAACTTCAAATAAAGGAATCTGACATTCTAAAAATAGCTTTTCACACTAGGTATGGACACTATGAATTTCTAGTGATGCCATTTGGGTTGACCAATGCCTTCATAGAATTTTATGGACTTGATGAACTAGATATTCTGACCGTACCTAGACCAGTTTATGGTAGTGTTTATTGATGACATCCTGGTGTATTCTAAAACTAGAGAACAACATGAATAACATCTCAGGTATAGATATAGAGAGAGAAGCACTTATACGTAAAATTGAGTAAGTGTGAATTTTGGCTAAATAAAGTAGCATTTTTTGAGACATATCATGTCAAATGATGGGATCAGGGTAGACCCCAACAAAATTAAAGTTGTGTTGGAATGGAATCCCTGAGAAATATGACAGAAATTATAAGCTTCTGAGGATTGGCTGGATATTATAGGTGATTTGTCAAGGGATTCTCAATGATTACTGCTCCCATGACATGTCTATTGAGAAAAGACGTGAAATTTATATGGGATCAAAAATGCCAAAAAAGTTTTGATAGGTTAAAAGTTATGTTGACAGAAGCTCCAATCTTTGCATAGCCAAAACCCAGGAAAGACTTTGTCATCTACAGTGATGCCTTATATAATGGGCTTAGGTGTGTGTTAATGCAAGATGGTGAAGTGGTAGCATATGCATCTAGACAATTGAAACCATATGAAAGAAACTACCCAACTCCTGACTTAGAGTTAGTAGCTATTGTCTTTGCCTTAAAAATATGGAGACAATAACTATATGGTGAAAGGTGCTACATATACATATATCATAAAAGCATAAAATACTTGCTTACCAAGAAAAAATTGAACCTGAGGCAGTAGAGATGGATGGAATTAATTAAAGACTATGATTACTTGATTGACTACCATCCTAGTAAGGCAAATATGGTGCCAGATGCATTAAGTCGGAAGCTCTTATGCACCTTAAAGGTAATGAATGTTCAATTGCAATATCGAGAAGATGAGGCTTTGCTAGCAGAATTACAGGTAAAACCTGACTTTGTTTCACCAAGTGAAAGAAGCTTAACAAGATGATGATTAACTTTAGCACATAATGGGTTTGATAAAAGAAGGAAAGCCTATTAAGCATGAAATTAAGGTAGATAGATATTTGTATTATCATGACTGACTATGTGTACTTGACAGAGAAGACATTAAAAGATAGATCTTGTAGGAAGCTTATAATTCCCCTGATGCCATTCATCCCAGGAGCTCAAAGATGTACTAGGACCTGAAACCTTATTACTAGTGACCAGGAATGAAAAAAGACATAGCTAAATATGTGATTAGATGCCTCACCTATTAACAAGTGAAGGTTAAACACGAGGTTCCTTCTAGATTGCTTCACCCTATAGCAATACCAGAATGGAAATAGGAAAGAGTCACAATAGACTTCATAACAAGATTACCCATGATGAGGAGTAAATGTGATGCAGTGTGGGTAGTTGTAGACTGACTGACCAACATAACACATTTCATCCCAATAATAATGGATTATTCTCTGGAGAAATTTATGCATAGTTATACATTGATGAAATTATCAGACTACATAGAGTACCGACATCTATTATCTAAGATCGAGACCTGAGGTTCACATCCAAGTTTTAGAAGAAATTATATGACACCTTGGGTACTCGACTTACCTTTAGCATGACATTCCACCCATAGATAGATGGCTAATTAGTATGAGTGAAAATAAGCTAATAGAGCTGGATTTAATTAGAGACATAGAAGAGAAAGTTAAAGTTATCAGTGACCAATTAAAAGTAGCAATAGATAGATAGAAAGCATATATAAATTTGAAAAGAAAGATAATTGAGTATGAAAAAGACAAAGTCTTTCTAAAGGTATCACCTTAGAAGAAAATATTCTGATTTGGCAAGAAAGGCAAGCTGAGTCCAAGATTCAATGGCCCTTATAAAGTGACTGAGCATGTTGGACTAGTAGCATACAGACTGGTATTGCCTCCAGAATTATAGCAGAACCATGATGTATTTCATGTTTCAATGTTGAGGAAATATCTATCGGACCCTTCACATATACTTTCAATAGAAGAGATAAAAGTACAACCCGATCTATCATATAAAGAAGAACCAATTCAGATCTTAGCACAAGAAGTAAAAGAGCTACGTAATAAGATAGTCCCACTAGTGAAGGTGTTGTGGAAATAACGTAGATCACAAGAAGCAACATAGGAAAGCGAACAATAAATGAGAGAGCAATACCCACAACTATTTGAACAAGGTAAATTTCAAGGATGAAATTTCTTAAAAGGGGAAGGAATTGTAACGCCTAAAAATCTAAATTTTATGAATAGTACTTCTTAGGGTATGAATAATGTTTCTCGAGTAATAGGGTCAAACTAAGGTGGCCAAAAAGGAGTGCTAGTCATTAAACAATGATGGGTAAAATAATGATAAAAATGAAGTTATTTGCACTAGCCACTGAATCAATAAAATCTCATGCTAAGATATAATGAATAGTGCCTTAAGTTTACATCGAGTTGGAAAATGGTCAAGATGTGCTCGGACTGACCTAAAAATAGCATACCCTAAAGGTTAAAAATTCCAAATGATTCAATGGTGGTGGAATTGGAATTTTCTGACATCAATTGATATTTAATCGAAATTTCTTAAATATGCGAGTGAATAGCTAACCTAGTTCCCATTGGAATTTGGGACTGAGATTTTAAGGGTCCCTTAATTAAGAATTCCCATAATTTTGGCACTAAAAGCAATATTTTTAAAGGCCTTTAACATTAAAATTACATTATTAAAACTTAATATGTAAAATCGGGACCATCTGATTACCACGTGGCATGATCGTGGCCATCCACCATCTTAATATAAATAGCATTTGTGTGTGTGTGTGTATGTGTAAGTGATAAAAAGTCATCTTTCTCCCCCCCAAACTCCAAGAAGCCGATGTTATAGCTATCACTCTCTCTCCTCTTTTATTTCTTCATTTTTTCCTTAATTTTCCCTGAAATCCTTTGATTAATATATGGAAAATGATCCTCATAGCATCTAAAGCTCAATTTTAGTGTTAATTTCATAAGAAAAGGCTATTTAGAGATGAAAATAAAGGTTTGATAGTTTAGGATTTTGAACCCCTAAATCACATCGAACCCTAATTCAAGCCTAGGCATTTTGCTAAGTAATTAGAGGTGCTCTAGATCATGGTTCTAGTTTTATTTTTGAATTTAGAGTTGTATATATTTTTCTATGAAATTTTCTAATTTATGGTGTATTATGGAATTTAGAGAACTTGGAGGAGAATAAGAGCAAGGGCAAAGAAAAGTTGTAGAATCAAATATGAGACGTCGAATAACATCTCTATAAGTATATTTGATAAAATATGTGCTTGGAAGTTTGAATTGTAAAAGTTCCATAATATGTGTCTTTAAGGCTTGTATGATTTTAGGGGTTAGAATAACCTTAAATTGACTTTAGGGATATATTAGGGTTTAATGCATGTTAATAGACTAATCTGAATTAAAAATGGAATGGAAATGAGTTAAATACAGAAGATGGAAAAAATGTGCATGTTGTACGGAATTTAAGGACATAGATAGAATTTATGAAATTGTTGTATAATGGAAGGAAATTATTATGTAATGAGCTACAATAAGTGACTACAACATGTAATGGGAATGTGCATTAATGATTATATGAAATGATGTGAATGGGCTATATGAAATGTATATGAGTGCACGGTAGCATATGTAGTGCATTTTGTGTGTAACTTATGAATTAGTGATGATACTTGACAATGCATGGAATGCTAATGGTTGATAGGAGAATTTAAGATGATGAATGGTATTGTATGTAATAGAAATGGTACTATGAGTAAAATGATGTGAAATAGCTACTTGAAATGGTAATGCTTGATATTAATTGATGAATGTGCATGATTTGATTCATATGATGAAATGAGTAATATGATACTGACATGACAGTGTTAAATAGACGTATGATTAGGACCTAGCATGATAATATGGCTATGAAGCATGTGAATAACGACTACTAAAAATGGGAACATAAGAGCCCATATATGTTGGACATCCTATTGGATAGGTTGACTAGTCAACTAGGGGATATAGCAACTACTAGGGCACTTCGGTGTATTGATATTGATATTGGAATATATTTGATTTTTTAATACAGATGTAGCTACCAAGAGGTCTGATAGAACCACTACATGTATCCTTAAGCTGGTGCAGCTGCTGGAGGTTCAGTAAGACCACTGCACACCTATGTATTAGCTATGATGATATTGATTATAATACAGGTGCAGCTATCAAGAGGTCCAACAAGACCGCTGCACATAACCTAAAGCGGATACGAGCATGGGAGGTTTAACAAAACCACTACATATTACACTGATGTGATATACTAGTGCAACAGCCATGAGATCCAAAATGTTAGCCACTGCATATTGATCCCAATATCCAATACTTAGATATATGTCTTTTAGATATGGGTTAGCAAGTGGAAATAATATGAATATGGTAGAAGGATATAAAATAAACGGATAAACAGTTATAGGTTAATGAACTAAGTAAATTGAAAATAACTTTATATTGACATGACAATTAACTTGGTCAATGAATATATGACTTAACAATGGTAGGTAAATGTAAACAGAATCAATTATAATCACACGAAGTAATCTAGGATAGGTAAGTGGCATGAGATGAGCACACATAAGCTATAGTAACATAATGACCTAAAATGACAAAATAAGAATAATATGGCTAAGGAAAAATGTATAAACATTGAGTAACACATCCACTATTAACATGCATGCTTGCTATGATGCATATGCATGTGTATGTATATTTTGTCAAATACACCGCTAAGCTTTATACTTAGTGCACCATGTTTTTCAATACAAAGGTCATAGGTAGACCTAGCTTCAAGTTTAGCCTCAAGACAATAGTGCAGTGTGGAAAGCCTCTCATCTTGGTATTATTTTGTGTACCTTTTGTGTGATATAAGTAAGGTTATTTGGCACTTATATGCATATAAATAGGGTATAGGTCTAGTGTAATCATATGTGAGTGTAGAGTTTATCAAAATGCACTGTTTATGTAAATTAAATAGATAAATACTAGTAATGTGTAATTATTATAAGATATATGTCTAATATATTGTGGTATTGAGATTATGATGTATGTTGAGACAATGACGTGTGTTATAATTGTGATATGATTGATGTCACTATGTGCTGGTTATTGATGTTAAAGGGTTAGAAGGACCTAATTGGCTAAGTTTGAGTTTGAGAATGTTATAGAAGTGTTATTTCTATAGGTTTATTTTGGGACATGTTACTGAATAGCTGTTATGTTGCCAAATTTCCATTAGAATGAAATAGTAACATTTTATGTGCTTATGTTCATGACACTGGTTTGAGTTACACATGGTCCCAGGATGTTGATGATATAGACATGCATAATAGGGTTTTAAGAAGATAATAATACAACTAGGTAAAATTGGTTAACATGCCATCTCATTTAGATTCGGCTGCCGAGTCGAGTGAGGGGTGTTACATCCTTTTTAAGTCTATTTGTCCATGACACAAGAAGAGAGGAAACTCATGAGTAGGATCACATATGCATCAGCTATAAGATCTATCATATATGCTATGTTATGTACACAACTTGATGTATCATTTGCTCTGAATGTCACGAGTAGATTCTAATCCGAATATAAAGAGGAACATTGGATGGTTGTTAAGAATATCCTTAAGTACTTAAGAAGGGCTAAAGATGTATTCTTGGTATATGTAGAAGGGGATTTACGAGTTAGGAAGTATATTAATGCTAGCTTTTAGTCTAATAAAGATGATTGCAGATCCCAATCAGGTTATGTGTTCTTATTTGTGAGAGGTGTAGTTAATTGGAAGAGTTCTAAACAAGATACAACTGCAGCCTCAACTACCAAAGCAGAATACATTGTAGCTTTTGATGCAGCTAAGGAAGTAGTATAGATTAAGAAGTTCATTGCTGAACTAGGAGTGGTCCCTTCTATTATTGACCCAGTACCTCTATATTGCGACAACAATAGTGCCATTACACAAGCAAAGGAACCATAGTCTCATCGATGATCTAAACATGTTCTCAAGCGCTACCATCTAATATGAGAGATAATTGGTAGGCAAGATCTAAAGATTGAGAGAGTCCCCACAAATCATAACACTATTGATCCTCTCACTAAGGCACTGACTCATAACAAGTTCGATCTCTATGTAAATAATATGAGTATTAGATACATTAGTGATTGACTCTAGTGTAAGTGAGAGATTGTTAGTTATATACCTTTGAGCATATGTGTAATAAGAATATTTCACATACATTTAAACATTCATTTATAATAAAGGCAATTTTATTACATAAGTGCTTATGATTAATTTATTTATTTCACATGGATCTTAAACTATGTAATAAAGTCCCTAGTATCATTTCATAGTGCAGAGGAAATCATGAAAAGTTCATGATGTGATATTCCTATTGCGTGTAAATGTGAAATACCAAAATTATCCCTAGTCATAGTATTAACAAGATGGGACATAGTTAATGCAGATAGATTAGCACATGTTATACTCTTTGACTTGGTCAAATAGTAGTTCTCACAAGCTATAAGAATGGTGAAACTTATTTGAGAAACAAGTTCATTAGAGACCCAAAAATGAAATCTTCACATAAATACATAATCTATGTCAGTGAAGTCATCTCTTTATATCAGTAGGTGCAAGTATCTTCTGACTTGAGATCACTAAGGTTATCTTAAGTACCAAAGGGTATACTTTGACTTTTGTGCTTTTACTCTACCATGATGTATACATAGCTAGGTGATTGGGTATAGTTTGAGATACTTCAAGATAGTTGAGTGATCAATAGAGGATTCACCACTCAAATTATAATGGGAAGCTTATCTCATAAGTCTAATATATCTTTATTCAAGGAATTTCTAATCTAAGTTAAATGTAAGTGTGAATGAGATTCACAAGGGCATTTTGGTAATAAAGATGTAAAAATTAGAATTAACATGTTTAGGACTTGGATAGACATACTTAATTAAGCATTGAGTTGACACAAGTCCATATTCAAACCTCAATGAGATAAAATATGGTGAAAAGAGTAATTCATGGTAACTGTATATAAAAGGGCTAAATCAAACCATTTGAATTTCCAATGCTTGGATAGTCTTGATGTAAGCTAGACACATCTTAAGACTTGTACATAAATGAACTATTAATTAGAAATTAATTATGGGCTCAATGAGATTAAACCATAAAAGTCCTAGTTGGACTAGGATTCTAATTCATTGTGTACTACTAATGTGTTTTGGAAAGCCATAAGGTCACACACTTAAAAAATTGAAATGATTATCAAAATGTTTGATATTTCAATGATATGAGATATCAATAAAAGGAGAAGCAATAAAAAAGAAAAAGAGAAATTGGGCTTGAAGCCTAATTGACCCAATTTGATATTTTTAAGTGTTAAAAAGGACTTGGGCCTTGGAGTCCCAATTAAGGGTATATTTTAATATGATTTTAAATTGATCTTTTTAAGGGTTAAATGACCATAAATTAGGCTTATGGTTGATTTAAATTAAGTCCCAAAAGAGCCTTCGAAGGAAGCCCAAAAAAGAGGCTCATTATTTTATACGCACAGACCCTCTTATTGGGTCATGCGCAATAGGCAAAAAAGGGTCCAATTTGTAGACCTCCTTGAATGAGATTAAAGAAGATTATTTCAGTATAAATAGCCTATATAAAATCAACCAAAACAAGCAGCCACCAAATAGACAAAAAATTTGCATACTCTCATAGTGAATTTTTGGATTCTCTATTTCTTCTTCTCCCTTTTAAATACTTATTAACACCTAGATATTCAGTTGTTCTTCACTTCAATTCTTGTGTGGATACCTTAGAGATGTTCTCGATGAGGGGCACTATTATTTGCTACAACTTAGTGAGGTGACTTGAAGATAAGGAATCACCAATCAATAAATAACGGTAAAATTTCTATGTTGCTTAATTTTTTGTTGTCTGTCATTTTTATTTTTTTCAAGTTCTTATTATCAATGTTTGGTTTTGCACAAATTTTTTTAATTTTCCACTGTGCATGACTCATGCAAAACCAACACTAACACCAGAACTCTAGGAAGTTTCTACTAATATTTGAAGGTATTTCATTCTTGTTGTATAATACCATAAAGACAAATATTATGGGTAGTCATACTATCTCTTATATATAATCCTATTAGTTTATCCCAATAGCAGTTAATTTGGATGGTATGATTACAAACTCTTGTTACCATACGTAATCTTAGACACTTGCTTGCATATATTAAACTCTTATATTATGAGCTAATAAAGCCTGATTCTCAGGTTACTTGAGAAGAATTCACTATCACTATCTTTTTATCCTACAACATCTTTATAAAAAAAATTCTAAAGCATATATCTTAAGAAGTTCAAAATCCTTCCCATATTCAAAACTAATGTATTGAAAAACATGCTACTACATAACTTTATGTTTTAATACAAAATAAAGATTTTCAAATTAAAGCAAGCTAAAACTACTTACATTCTTATTCACTATTGGTTATGAGAAAGATATTGAGTATCTAAGAACATCTCATTTTATAATGGTAGATAGACTTATCAGAATCATTTCTAGTGACTTAGATTAAGCATATACATATATACACATTTACACATTCTGTTTTCAATTCTTAGAATCGTTGACATGCTCTGA
The DNA here is from genome assembly GCA_948208565.1 of Hura crepitans. Lineage (NCBI taxonomy): Eukaryota > Viridiplantae > Streptophyta > Magnoliopsida > Malpighiales > Euphorbiaceae > Hura > Hura crepitans. The sequence continues at coordinate 3,143 of CANXYI011381150.1, read as the reverse complement.
TACCACTTATTACACTTCACACCTATTTTCTAACCCAACTAGATATCCACGTGAAAGTGCCACTAGAAGAGTTCACACTTAAGCTATAGGGTTATGTTTATAGCTTTACTAACTTGATAACCTCTGCTAAAATTCTAGCAGCATAATGGCTATTCGGAGGTTTATCCAAAATTTTTGACCAATGAGAAAGCACTCCCAAATCTTCACGTCTAACTCTATCTTTCCCAAAGGACATTTTTTATTAGAGACTTATGCCTCAGACTAGGCAATTTTAAACCAACATAGCATCAACATCACTACAAATACACAAATACACTCTTGCACACATACTCACCGATACCATTTTACCTTACTATTATTATTTTAGAGATGTACAAGGAAAATCCACAGCCACATATTTCACAACTACCACAACATCATCTTTCATACAAATCGAAGTTATTTTCCTATGTACATGCCATCTATTCACGTTCATAAATGTGATTAACACCTATACACACACACACATATACACATATGTATACTTAATACCCCCAAATCCCATTAGACAATTTCCTTAAACTAAACACATATTCGGATTCTAAACTAGATTGTACTACCTAGATATCCTCCTCAGCATTCCCCCATAACCTGCATATAAGGCAAATAGTTCTGTTAGTACCTTATTCATATGTGTAACATCATGTGTGTATTTAAAGTATATCATCTCTATGGTTTTCATATAATATTTAACATAGATGTATAAATTAAGACAAAGACTCCATTATATGCATAGCCATATAAGTGTTTCTTAACAGTTACTTTTACACCTATATTTTATCTCAAGTTATCATAGTTAAGTATATTAATATGGATACAAGTTCCCAATTTATACATACTAAGTCCTGCATGTTAGGTATTGTCATATCATGCATATACTAGTCATGTGCATATAATTTCTTATTATAATACTTGATATTATACTTTAATTGTCATATTGTATATGTGTCATATACTTATGATAAGTTTATCTTACTTATTCATGACATACCTTTACGTAGTATCCACCACACATATATCATACATTTCAAGATGCCCTTTATATGCATATGATCATACTTTATGCATTGATTACATGCCTATGCTAAAGGAATCTTGCTCAAACTAGAGTAGTTTTCATAACATATGCATTTTTATTTCATATCATTTTTCATGATCTTGTCACAACTCTTAATTTATGTTAATACGTTTGATTTCCATGCAATTAAAGTTTGTAGGGCCATTAGTAATCCACTCCTAGAATAACACTAAGGAAGGGTAAATAGGTACGCAATATATAAACATGAATGTAAACATAAGACAAGGTAAGCCATGCCAACCAAGTCTAAATATGTGGTTGATGCCAAAACGTAGAATATATGGCCGAAGCTAGCATCATCTCATCATCATAACTCATATGGCCTTAGGAGCCCATAACCTTATCATTAGTAGATCTGCATAAATCCCTCTCTAGAATGCCAAAGCTACCCTACCTAGATTCTATAAAGGTTTACTGCAGACCCCTTTTTCTTATTATTTATGTATGTTCAGTTATGTTTATATCGATTTTCTAGATCAACATATGGTTTTCTTACATTAAGCATAAAAGGATTTACTATAATAAATTGGCTTTCATATCTTAAAGAAATCTGAGATCATATTTAGAGGTTCACATGCATAATAGGGTTTACAGTTTTAACGTCATAACATTGAACTCATACCATGTATTTCACCATGTCATTATATATACATATGCTCTAGTTATGTTACAGGCTCATACTATGTTGTATCAAAATCATTTAAAAGGTTTACTATAGAAACTTATCCATGTTAAGCAAATATTAATAAATTGAATCATACCTTTCATGTAACGAATTAGACCTACTTACCCGTTTATCTAATAAAAGGAAGTAATTTGAGAATAAGGAACTAGCACCCAAAGTAATTGGTCAATTCATTTAAAGATTTTAGGTTAAAACTAGACTTCACTCAATTCTTACTAAATATGATACATTATAACATCGAGGTTTCATTTCATTTACCAAATAAGGATTTAAGATTATATTCCTAAATTCCCATGTATAGCCTAAAACATTGCCTGCACACTATGAAGCTTATGTTTCTCAAAGTATGGACTTGATGACAAACTTAAGATTCAATTGTTTTGGGTATAAAAAATACTCTCATATGTTCCACTATTTAGCTTATAAATTAATCATTCATAAGGTTGTTATTTTTTTCTTATTACAATGATAGAATACTTGTATTACTACTATGCAGGCATGTTCGATAATGTGTTTTAAACTCATGACATTTCAGTTGTTTGGGCATGTGCAAGCATGATTAGTATTGCCTACTAGTCACATGTGTACAAGTAGTATTTCATAAGCTATTACAAATGTAGCTACTAACCTTGTTAAGTGTGCTATTACATGTTCACCTCTATGCATTCAATAAGTTAATTCCACCTAATATATCCTGCTTTGTGACTTAATTCCCATGATGCACGTGTTTCATTATGACTCCATAATGCTAATCAATATGCATAGGCCATTAGCACTTAAGATTGCCATTTCATAAGACATCTTAAACTATGGTTCTCACTTATTTCTACTTAACCTAAAAAATTGAGTTAGGATATTGTAAAACACACTGTACAATTAACTTCCCCTCTTTAACAAAGAGCTAAACTCTTGTATTCATTTCCTTGACATCTATATAACCATAAATATATAGAGTCACAACTTAATTATTAATAAGATTCCTATTCCAACCCATTTATATCTCTCTTACACTAGACTAGCGTTCTTACTATATTCATTGTCCATTATACAATTATTTCATAGCTTGATTCTTCTAACATGCAAAGATATTTGTGCTCACTCCCTAATGTGTATTATAACTTAGTTATGTTCAAGGGTCTTATAAGAAGGGGACATTTAAAACACCTCTTATAAACCACAAATTCTCAAAACCTCTTTCTGGACCCTTACGGTCCCCCAATCATTCATCAATCAACATCTGAGACATATTTAGATTTTAGCATTCAACCACATAAGGCTTTAGGTCCACAATTATCAAGTTCACACATAATATAAACAAACACCATAACAGCTTATATACAT
>CANXYI011381132.1:0-10605 GCA_948208565.1 Hura crepitans | reverse complement strand
TCCTTATTGTTTCACATGGTTTTTTTTACCACTTGTTTGCTTTTGCTTACTAAGATTTATTGACTTCATAAAACCAAATTTTTTTTTAAGATCTCTCTTTCTTAACACTCCTAATTTTCTTATTTACTCTATATATTTTTTTTAAAAGACTTCACTGATTTTTAATATTTTTTCTATGATATTTTAAAAAAAAAAGATTTGGTCCTATGATGATAAGGGGGAAAAATAGAAAGGGAAATACTGCTTGAGTTCAGTCCTAGATATGTTATTTTTCGAAAAATGCTAGGTAGCATTTATTGTATCTTGTATTTAAATACTTGATTTGTTGGTGATCTAAAGATCTCATATTTCTAGCATGATTGGATATAGGAATAAGATTAATTTTTGGTTTATATCATTCCTAGAATGATATGATCAATTGCCTATCAAGCATTTTTGACCCATCTTTACTTGATACATTAAATAGTTGCCCATTTTTAGGGAAAATGATTCGTTAGGCTAAACCAATAACAGCAAAATGTATGAACTTATAAAATCTGAGGACATTTTTTTATAGATTTTTTTTGTTTCATCAATTTATTCAAAAAAAATCTTTAGATCATTTCTGACTAACCTCATACATCATGAAAATTATGCTGACTGCCATAATGCACTTAAGGATTAGATTTCTTTTTTGTGAATCGAAATAAAAAATGCAGGCTGACTCCCTTAGATGTGTTGAAATCATAGCTGACTTCAATACATCCAAAAGGAAATCATAAAAATAAAAGAAGGAATTTTACCTTGCTTTGATGATCTTGCTTTTTAATGCTGATTTCTCTTTATGTTTGCTCTATTTCTGATTTTCCCTTTTTTATTGCTACTGCCTAAATGCTTTCTACTGGTTTTCTTTTTCTATGCTTCTTTATTTCTACTGCTACTTCACTCAGTTTCTTTCTATAAACTTTTTACTCCCGTTTCTTTTTTATGTTTTTCCTATTTCTTGCTTGTCTTCTCTATTTCTTGTCTGTGTTTAATGCATCCACTTACTGCTATTTATAGCCATCCTTACTGTCACCCTTTCTACTGTTGAAAACAGTCCCCCTCAACCCCTATATTATTTTTTTATCTGATAGGTACAACTTTTCTAGAGTGGGCTGGGCTGTGGGCTTGTTGTTGGGCTGCTGCAGGGGTCTATGGGCTAGTTGTTGGGCTGCAGTGGGCTATTAGCTTGTGGATTACTATGTTGGGCTTTAGGCTGCTACAGACTGCTGGCTGGCCTAGCAGTCCTTTCTTTCACTTTTTAATTTTTATTTATTTATTATTATTATTTTTTAATTTTCTTGTAATTAATTTAATTTTAGTTTTAATAATCTTTTGGGGTTGTAGTTAATTTAAATTTTATTTTTTTGCTTTTCTTTTTATTTTATTATTATTATTATTATTTTTAGATAGTATTTGTAATTTTTATAATTTCCTTATATTTTTTTTTGGTTTTTGTTATGCTTAGTTATTACTAATTTAATAATTAATACTATGTATCATTAATTTCCAACTTATTATGACTTCATATTATCTATGATTTAACTATAACAATAATTTTGACAACGCCATTAAATCAAATGATTAATATAAAACTAAGTAATACTCATGATATTGTAATTACCATATATTAATTATAAGATGTAATAATCATTCTCACTTTAATATCATACTAGTATGAGATTTTGATACGTTTACAAATATCATTCAAGCAACAACACGAATGATATCATTATGACTCTAAGATAGCACATAAACTTTTGCTTTCAATTATCTTTATTCAATATATATAGGGGCGGACAAAAATGGGTATCTACAATCACAGTGTAGAGAAAATCATGAGGTGTGCATGATATAAGATTATTGCATGCAAATGTGATAATACCTAAATTATCTGAATTTATAGTATTAATAAGAAGGGACATTGTTAATATGGATAAACTAGCATATGTTATACTTTTTGGCTAGGTCAAGCAATAATTCTCACAAGTGTAAGCATATTGATGTTCAAAATTAACATGTGGATGCTTTCTTGGAAAGCAAGTTCATTTGAGACCCAACATGAGATCTTCATATGAATACTTAATCTATGTCAGTAAAAGTATCTCATCATATTAGTGGTGTAAGTATTCTTAGACTTGAAACCACTAACTATCTTAAGTATAGAGTGATATACTTTGACTGTGGTGCTTTTACTTTGAAATAGAAGTACACATAGCTAAGAAATTAGATGTATCATGAGATATTTGAAGAAAGGATAGTGATTAATAAAGGATTCACCGCCTTAGATTACAGTGGCAAATTTATCTCACAATTCAAATATGTTATCTTTGTTCGAGAAATTTTTACCAAAGTAAAATACAAATGTGAACAAGATTCACAAAGGCATTTTGGGAATAAAGATAAAATTGTTAAAGCTAATATTTTAAGGCTTAATTACACATACTTTATTAAGCATTAAGCTAACACAAAGTCCATACTCAAACCTAGTGATATAAAGCATGGTGAAAGGCATTTATTACACGATAACTGTATATGGAAGGGTTAACTCAACCACTTGACTTTCTGGCACTTAGGTTGTCATAATGAATAGCTAGATGTTTTCATGAATTATACACATATGAATTTTTGATTGGAGATTTAATGAGATTAAATCACAAAAATCTCAGTTGAAGTAAGATTTTAATTCACCCTGAACTGCCAACCTACATGTAAAGAATTTGAGATAAGGTTTAATTTATAAAAAATTTGATGGCATGAGATTTCATTAAATATTAGAGAAATAAGAAGAAAAAATAAAATTAGGCTTAGAGTTCAATTAAATGTATCTAGCCAAAAATTAGGATATATATACATTAGGCCTTAGAGGCCCATATAAGGTTTTTATTTTATTTTAGCTAATTTTTGGCCAATCTTTTATTGGCTAAAAGGTCCTTAAATTAGTTCTAGATCTAATATAACTATAGCCTAAAAAGGCTTCAAGGGGCTGCCCAAAATAGAGCAAAAATATATATGTATAAGCTTACTAAATGGGCTCTACAAAGGGTGATTTAAGAAGCCTAGTTTATAGGCTTTCTTATATCAAATATGGGTTAGTTTGTTATGAGATTAAAATCAAACATAGGGCAACCAAGAGGATATAAAAAGCCTTAAAAATCAGCCATAAACATATCCCTTACATGTCTTCTGCATTAAAACCATTTACCATGAAAGAAAATATTTTTTTTCATCTTATTCTCCAACCCATAAATCGTTACTAGCCTTTAGGATTTTTAGATTTCTCTCATTATCACATTCTTGTGTGGAAACCTAGGAGGTGTTCCAAATAACTTAGTGAGGTGAATAAAAGGAAAAATGTGCTTTGCTATGAATAATAGTAAAATTCTTTTGCTATAATTTCTATTACTCGTTTTTATTTTCAAAACTTTCAATATTCTTTCATTGTTTAGATTCTATAGAAATTTAAATTCTACCATGGAAACCAACACAAAATGCATCTCAATTTAATTTTGGAAAACTATAAGTTATTAAAGTATTAGTTTGTACTTATAAAAGAAACAAATAAAAATAGTGTCCAAATTTCTTGCAGTAGGGAAAAACAACATATATCAAAATGATTTTGTTGAAAAGATACTAATTTGTTCACATTTTTCAAAAGTTTTTAGTTTGCTCTTTTAATTTGGTTCAATTTTATCTAAATGTTTTAAAATATAGGTGTTAAAATATCTCTTTTTATAAAACCATTAGATTGATGATAATGATTTTTATGTGGATGTTAATGCAGCACAAACATGGATAACTTGTTATTCCATATTATCATCAACATCATTAATGGACTCCATTTTTTACTGACCCATAGTTTGTAGACATTATTTTACTCTTAACATTTTATAAAAATAGCTATTTTTCCATCAATTTTTTTCTTTTCAATTTTACTCATAACATTTTAGGATCTGAGCACTTTCGGCAAATATAACTTAATTCAACCATTTTCATTTTTGTAAAGTAAAATCCAATTGAAAATCTTGAAATTTTTTCTAATATAAAATTTTGGTTCAAATTTATAAAGGTAATGTATAGATAATCATATTTTCCTCTTTTTTGGTTTCAGTATGATAACTATCATGGTGTATACCTTTAAAACTTAGATTTCTTTTGGATCTACTAAAATACAATACATCATCAATATATAACGTTGTTGCATTTCAAAGCATGATATTAGTTTTTTCAAAGCCTTTAACAACATTCGTAAAACCAAATATTTATTAACATTAATTTTATCCAATGTCAATTTTAAAAATTGTATGAATTTTGTTACTGTCCATTAAATATATGATGTTCTCCATAACATGAAAATTATTTTTCTTAATCTAGTAAGATAGAAATATATAACATAAGAATAGAAAATAACATATAAGAAATATGCAAAAACATTACTAGTTTTATACAGATTTCAAATTACATAACATAACCTTACTAAAGTTCTAAAAGATTGTATAAACAAAAGGAACATAAACATGTTTTGATTATGGACATTTCCATTTCCAATAAAATGGTCAATTTTACAATTTTTATCCAAAAAAAAATAAAAATGTCAAAAATAACATCTAAAAGCTCATTATTTCTAAGAATAACAAGTTTAGAAAAATTCACTTTAGCATTTTTTCTTTCTCTTTTAATGATGATATCTTATAAGGATGAATTAGATGTTTTGACGTATGACATACTAATGATCTTCTGTTCCACATTCATTTCCTTTTAAGGATTTTCCTCACTTCTAACTTATTTCTTTTTAGCACTTTCAATTTTTAAGACATGGTTAAAAATCAAAGCTAGTCAAATGATTTTCCTTACCATAATGGCATGATCTATTTTGCCATGGCTTTGTCTACGACTTTGATCATCTACTGCATTCATTTTAGGGAATGCAAATGTGCTTGCTAGATGAGATTAGTGGCTTTCATTAAGATCTCATTATTTTGTTTACCTACAAGTAAACACAAGGTTAGATTTAGAACCTATACTCTTGATTTATTGTTATAAAAGCATATTAGAGACAATGAAGGTTAAATGTAACACCCTTTTACCTAATCCATATGGAAATTAGATAAGAAGATGTTACAACATGCATATCAATTATACAATAGATCATACAAGTCATATAATAGTATACAAATAGGTGAGCTAGAAAATTTTATTTTCTTTTATTGTCTTTTACCAAGTCATTGTGCATAAAATTTTGATAACATAACAACTATTCGAAAGCACTACCCAAAAATCTTGAACAAAAAACATTTCATGCTCACATTTGTATATAAATAAACATCATCATATCAACCTGTAATCACATATAATCTTATCAATACACATTTCCATATTTCCTATTTCAATTTTGATACATGGCCCACATGCCACTGTATAAACTTCACACGATCATAATCATAATCACATTACATTATCATATGATATGTAAATCTATTATTTCTTTAATACAACAATAATCCTTTCATATAGGTTTATACATATCATGAGACATACAAAGCATTGTTTACATCATGAACTTAATACAAGATATATCAAAATTAAATGAGTATATAACTTGGCACTAATGAGACATCACTTTTACTAGACTCTGATACAGCCTTCAACTTCTCCCTCTACTCTGACTAACTTATATCTACATAAGATAAAAACCAATATGCTAAGGACATGATCTTCAATGGTGTGACTCTAACTTAAACAACCTCTTCTAGTCATTTTAAGGTTATATATAACACAAAGAACCCGAGTAATATTTTTAAACAATTGAATAAACAACATTCGTTAAAATTATCTTTAACTTCATGATTTTATCATATATATGTATACTAAACATATCCAATATAATAAGAGTTATATCACTTGACATTTCCTACATATGAAAAACTATTAAATTTTCATATTGTGTTAAATTCTACTATCACATATATTTCCTTTTTTATGTAGTGAAACACATAACACTATTCATAAGCATAATTTTCTTTCTATATCGTTTAAATTTATTACATTCATACACATGTTCATGTTTGTGCACTCTTTCATTTGTATTTCCATGTTATACCTTTATTACATAATTCCATTAGTACATCATATCTAATCCATTCATATATCATGAATTGCATATATAGATTTTACATCATTGCCATATTCAAATTTAATTCAAAAGCCATAATCATATGCATTTTGAGAATCTATATTTTACTTTTTCATAGTCATTTTTTTATTGCCTAAATTCTTCCTAAACTCAAACATCAAATGCAAATAACATTGCTACACTTTCTTTCAAGTGTCTACATAGACAAAGCAAAAAAGGCATATTAGATAATTGTACCACAAACATCGACATTGTCTTTTAAGTGTAAGCATCAGAACAAAGTCAGATCAAAAGAGTCATAGGCTAGTTAATAGAGAATCCCTATTTGGCATGCCTAACTATCTAATGAATATAGTATAACCTAGGTAAAATATGAGATCACACATCTCTGATATCATATTGCTTTTTTGTATCACAGTAGCATACATCTATTTATACTTTGTCATAGTTCATTCATTAAATAACATAAGATTATCAAGGATACATAACTCTTATTCATAATGCTTTATATGCGCCCTATCACTTACATAGAGAATGTAACACCCTAACTTTTGATTTGATTTTATAAGAGGATTAAAATGAAATTACTTGAAAAAATGGGAAATAAATAAGGTGTATGAATTGAGTTGAGTAAGTTGTTGTGAATAATTGAAGGAAAAATATTGATGGGACATAAATGGAATTTTGAGAAAATACTAAATGCATTATTGGAAATTCACATTTTATGGTAAACTGATAGAGAATAATTATGGAGAAATGATATAGAACAAGGATTGGTCATAAAAAGAGTAAGAAAATATAAAAATAAGGTTCTAAAATGAGTTTCAATGAATTGTGACACCCGAGCTATGAATAGTACTTCTCAGGCTCAAGTAGAATTAATCTAACCAAATGAAAGTATAATTTATAAGATACTTCATGGCATAATTTGAGATGTAAATGACGTTGTTAAAGTGGTTAAATGTCCAAAGAAAAGTTTGAGATCTGAAAAAAGATAAATAGTAACTTGATTAGTGCTAAATCATAAATTTAACAACATTGAGCAAATTGACTCGAAAATTATACATCTTGATATCAAATATTCTAAAGAGTCTAAACATTATGGAGTTGCAATTTTATTGGTGTTTGAACATTTAGAAATAAATTAGGAAAATAAATAGGAAATAAAAGAATAAAGGAAAAAGGGAAAGGAAAAATATGTAAGGAATATATGTCGAGATAAATTTGGACCATTAGATTGAATAGTGTTCAATTAGATCTTAGCCATACAAGTACCCATAGATGATGATGAAAATCTCATTTTCTAGAAAATTGATGTCATAAATAAGGTCAAAGATATTTATTTGTGTATTTAATGTGGCCATAGATTTTTTTGCGACAAATCCCCACCATTCCTTCCCTTGAATAAATACCACAAATATTATGCCTTAAATACATTTTTGGAATGAAAGAAAGAAGCTCCCACCTTACAAAAAATGATATGGCTAAAAACATTTTCTCATCTCTCACCATTGTTTTTTTCTTCTTCCATTATAGCTATACACCAAAATAAGTTTCAAAAGGTAGCTTAAAAATTTCTAACTGCATTTCTATTAAGAAATTTTAGGTTTAAGAAATTAAATTAAAGAAAGGAAGCTAAGGGAGTAGAAGAAGAGCAAATGGGCCAATAGGTGAGTTTGAGTACATATTGAGTTTCCATGAAATTTAATAGATAGAGTTTAATCATAATTACATACTTATCAAGTTAATTAGATGATATGAGTCTAATTATATTTTTTTTATGAGGTGTCTCATTATGGAAATAGAGAAACTGAGGATTTGAAATGGGATTATATGTGAGGGTTTGTGGAGTGTTATTGAGGAGGAAAAGCTTACAAAAAGGTATGTGTAATCTCAGTAGAAAATTTTCATTAAAATATATGCTAGCATATGAATATTAGGTAGTTGATTAATACATGACTAGGTTAACATAGTTATATGGATATGAGAGACAATTGAATTTATAATTAATAAAATGTGAGTGTAATGAGTTAAATAATCTTAGAGGAGGACACTAAGTTGGACCAAAATCACTTAAAGAAAATAACTAATATGCTCTTATGGTATGGATAAAATTTGATGATTAAGGAATTGATTTATTTGAATGTGAAGAGATTATACATTTGAAATAAATAGTTTGAGTAGGAAATCAGAAGGAACCAAAATGAACTTAAGTATAGATTAAATGTGTTGCTCATAGTATTTGATACACACACACACACATATATATATATATTAGGGACTTAAATTAGAGATACAATAAGAATGTTATGCACATAAAGTTAAAGGAATATTTTTAGATAGAAACATATACATGGCCGAAACATGATAAAGAAAAATTCAAAAATATAATATTGAAAATGTAAGGCAATATAAATAATAAGGTTGAGAGAAGTATAAAATACCAAGAAGTTTACATAAGAAGGAAATAAGGGGAAGTGGTTAAAATTATTAAGTTGAAGTTTAAATACATAATATGGAAATAGAAGAAATATGGCTCAGATGATTATTAAATAATATATACACATAAAAATATCTATATTTTTTGTAACTCTTTCTATATAATTATAGACATAACATATAAGATATATATGATGAAAGGAATTTATTTAAGATTAAATGTTAACATAGATGAAAATAAAATTTTGAAAATGATGAAGTACTAAAAAAATGGTGTATTAAATAGCAAATGGATTAAATAAATTGGGTAATTATATGTAAAAGAAATAAAGAAATATTTATGAAATATTTATTAATTAAGAAAAATAAAATATACATATAAGGGAATAATTAGATTATTAATGTATACAATAAATTAAATAAATTATTTCGATAAATGTAAATAGAAATAGAGATTTGTATGAGATAAAGTTAGGTAAATTATTAAAAATACTTGAAATTATATATAATAATAGAAAATATACAAATTAAGAAATAAAAAGGAATAAAATTTTTAAAAGTATAATTAGTAATAAAGTTTTGTTATGAATTTTGGAAATGTGTTTGAAAAAAATTATATTATAAATACATGGAATATATGTTCTCAAAATAATCAATGAGATGATAAATGAGAATGTAAAGAAATAAATCATAAGTTGAGTGGAAATATTAGGAAAACATTATTAAAATATAATATAATGAATATATGTTGGAATATTAGAAATAAGTGATGGGTAAATTTGATGATTAAAGTAATATATTATATGTACAAGAAGAAGTTTAAAGAGAAAAATTAAGAAGTTTATAGGTATAAGTTAAAAAAAAAAAGGAAAAGGCATAAAGTATTGTTTTAAGGAAATAATAACATTTGGTATTATAAGTAAATGAAAAATATAAAATCTAAGTAAAAGTTATTAATATGGGAAAATAATTACTAAACCGGGATATAGTGAATATGTGTGGGTGATAAAATATTACCAATAAGATTAATAGTTAAATTCACTTATTTGTATAAAGAGAAATCTAAAACAAAATGATTTATAATATGTATAAGTGAATGTGTTGAATTAATAGGAAAATTAGTACATTGAGAATATGCAAATGTATGTGTATAGATAAAAATAAAAAAGTAAATGATAAAATGATTAAAGAGTTTATATGAGATTAAAATATAATGATGAGGAAGAAAATTAAGGAACGAATAAAGGGTAAGACTAAATAAAGTATAAATGATTCTATAAGTTATGGTTTTAATACATAGTACATGAAATCTTAAAAATTTTTAACAAATAAATGTTTATTGCCGCAGCCTACCTAAGAAGTAACTAATTGAGAATTATATCAAGGACAATAAATGATTGAAAATAAAGTTTTCCTCATAAAAATATTCAACATGTAATTGTTAAGGTAAAACAAAACAAAAATATGAAAATGTGCAAATAAATTGTACATTAATACGTGATTAGAAGCTTACAAATGTTGAAATTTCATAAGATAATTGTGTCCAAAATATTATGAAATTAAAATAAGTGTAATTGAGATGAGATAAGAGTGCAAGTGTCACATACCATCAAGACTTTATATATGTATAAGTTCTACAACATGATAAGTTATAAATTTGTATATGTATATGAAAGATATTTTGTAATTAGAAATTATTTACTGTAATACCCTGATAGCCTAGACAATTGATACAACCTAAGATAGGTTGGCTAGCCAACTAGGGAACCACTATATATTGCCGCAGCCTACCATTACACTTCTGTGTTTACCATTTGCACTTCGGTGCCTACTATTTCCACTTCGGTGTCTATCGTTACATGGGGGAGCGCTCCCCATACTTGTTACACAAGCACATTGTACCACATACTTGTTACTTGGATATTTTAGTGTCATACTTGTACATGTCCCATTATCTAGGCATAGATAACTGTGTAGGGTTATCAAGGGCTATATATGATACATGTAAAATG
>CANXYI011381110.1:0-14349 GCA_948208565.1 Hura crepitans | reverse complement strand
TATATATATATATATATATAGGCAGACTGTGTTATTTTTAAGTAATGGTTGATCTTTGTGGTGTATGTATGTTTTATGTGATGGTTTGTGAGCCTGAGGCTCCATATGTGTTTTTCTTGATTGTGGCCTGAGAACTATGATGACTGTCTAGTAGATGATGATGATAGGTTGATAACTAGGGGACCAGAAGGGTCTAGGAGCTATGATGTATGATATAGAAGTGTTTACAGATAACAAGGAATTTTGGGATAGTGACCTTGGCAGCTGTTATGCTACTGAAACTTTTAGGGCATACCAGACTATGTTGAAATTAGTCTCAAATAGCCTGACATGATAAAATGAACTTAAATGGGCTATAGGAACATACCGGACTAAATTTAGAGTCAGATAGGTTTGCCTAGTGCAGTATAGGTAAAAGTTAAATGAATAATAGGTGGGAAAAGTGAAATGGGTAACCTGGAGAGAAGTGCATCACTTAGTGGGTTTCTTCGGGAATCCAGTAGTAGGTGTCACAGTATGTGTGTGTGTGTGATGTGTGTGTATGGCTTGATTTAGGTGATTTTGGAATGATTTCTAAGGTGTTTGATATGGAAATGCATGAAGTGTGATTGTATATGGTGGAAAATAGGAGTATTATATGTGTGTGGTGTGTGTGTATTGCTTGATTTAGGTGATTTTGGCAAGATTTTTAAGGTGTTTGATATGGAAATGCATGAAGTGTGATTGTATATGGTGGAAAATAGGAGTATTAATGCTAGGCTTTAGTTGGCTAAGAGGTTGCCTAGGTGTGTGGCAAGTTAGCATGGTGTGTTCTACAGTAATTAACTTATTGGTATTCGCATTTTAGGTGTAGGTGATAAACTTGATGAACAAGGCTTATGTATGTGTGCGTTTAGTGTGGTTGAGGCATAATGTAACACCAATGCACCGAGGCTCTGGGAGCAATACCTAAGACCCAAAAAGGGCATTTGACGTGCGGGGTCACTTGCATGAATCGCGAGGTAGGGTACACTTCCCAATAAACTTCAAAGGCTTGAAAAAGGGTGGAAATGACCTCAATTAAAAATTTAATAGAACCAATAAATTAATTCAAGCTATACACTAGCAGGTCATAGGCTCGGATCAAGTTAGGCGGGGAATAACCTGGGATGTGCCTAGACGGACCCAAAAATGGTGGACCTTAAAGCTTAAAAATTGCACTAAGTCCAATGGTGAAAGAATTTTTGGAATTAGAGGTTATTTGCAAATTCTCATAATTTTAGAGGTTGGCACGCAAATTTTGGCATCTTAAAAACTACCCTATTGGTGGAATTTGGCCATGAAAATATATGAGTATGCAATTGGGATTAAATAAGGAATTTTAAAACAAATGGTATAAATTTCTGAGGTTATTTGGAATTTTTCAAGATTTCAGTAGAACCGTGATTTTTCCAAAATTTCACTAGCCTAGTTCCCGAAGGAATTTTGCCATGAAATTTGTTATGCCTCTAATTAAATGTGTTTGAGGATTTTAGAAACAAATACTACAATTTTTGGAGATCCAACAAGCTGTATAAAAATTTTCGAAGTTCTACCGTGAAACACTCAATTTTTAGATCAGGTACTTCCTGATGGAATTTCGCTGCAAAATATTATGGGCATGAAATTGGGATCAAATGAGGAATTTAAGAACAAACAAGGCATTTTCTTGAAGACTGTACGATTTTTAAAAACTCATCAAAGTTGGTAGCCCCTATAGTCAGAAAACCGAGTTAGGGGATGCTCGGGGGCCACATATCATGACTCGAGGCACCCCAACATCCATGTAGTAGCTATGCCACATGACCATGGCCATTGGTGGACACCTGGCCCATTAGTCCTCCCACTAACCTCCATTTTACTTTCTTTTTCCTTCTCTTTTTTAATTTTTTATGCTGGCTATATTTTCACTCCTTCCTCCTCTACTCAAGGTATTGCAACTCTGTATTTCCATCTAAATGTCACTAAGGGACAGCCTTCTCAAGGAAGAATTCAAGGTTGAAGAAGGTGGAGCACATGAATTTTCCAAAGGCTCACAAGATGCCAAGGAGTAAATGGAGTTTTCATGGTAGCTAGGAGCTAAAATTTTAGAGTAAGTAGCCCTTTTAATTTCTATTTTGAGGCTCTTGAAAGATTCTTCCTTATCAAGCATAATCAGAACCTTATGGTGATGAAGTGTGTTTTGGTGATAGTGTTTTATGTGAGGTGAATTGGTGAAGATAGCAAAGAACTATCAAGTGGAAAAAAAGGGGGCAATTGATGATGAAGTCAAAGATAGGAAGGAGCTACTAAAATTTTAAAGGGAAGAAAGTAAGGTACATGAGTTTAATTAATTTGGAGTATGCCTTGATTCTTTCTTCTCCTCAGTTTCATGGTTACATGGTGAGAAAGGAAAAATTTCTAGATTTAGTGTATAAGTTATTGTCTTAATCGTGTGTGTGAACTTAACTCATTATTGAGATGCTTTATTTCCTTTCTTCAGCATTTGGAGAATTGCTTTTAATGACGAGGGGGCTATTTCCATGTAAATTGGCTTAAAATTCTAGTAGCTAAAGTGATGTAGGAATTTCAAGGATTAGGGGACCATAGGTGATTGAAGTTATAAGAGTGGAGAAGGGCCGAATTCAAACAAATAGTGAGTGTCATGTATAACTTACTCATGGCTTAGGTTTATGGGTGTGTAACCATACACTTGATAATTAATAAATAACGTGTGAGAAGGATGAATTGTGGAATGAAAATATATAAGTCCATGTTCTTTAGTCTAAGGGGTCGAAAGGTTAGTATGTAGAGTTGATGGGAATACACATAATGAATAATGATAGTAATATATGGGAAAGATGTTACGGGAAGAGTTCACTTACATACTATTAAGGGTATGAATAATCTACTTATGAGGATAATGGAATTAAAGTGATACAAACCATGTTGCATTAAAGTAATGATAGGAAGTAAGCATGAAGGAAAAGTGACAAGGTATGCCAAGTGTGAGAAAAATTGATAATATGTGTTTAATGTATATGTTCGATAGAATGCATTAGAATTAAAATGTTTTATCCTAAGTTGACTAATACAATTTAATTTAATGTATTTGTTAAAAATGGCATAGAATGAACTTAAGTATTGTGGCTTTAAAGAAGGGATAAAAGCTGGAAAAAGGAACTTGAGAACTTATGCTGAGACCTAATTTACACTAAACTAAATTTTGAAATATTAGAAAAGGTGATTTAGTCTTATGCCCAAAAAGGGGTTATTTTGAGATAAAAAAATAAATAATAAATAAATGGACATGCAAGAGAGCTTACTGTGTGGCCTATTTACATAGCATAGTTGAACATAGACTTGGTAAAAAAGAAAAAGAAAAGTGGCCTAAAAGTGGACTTAACCCTGAATAAGACATTGTGATTATGTAGTATAGCTAGAAAGACTATTATTTGGCCTTATAAATAGCCTAATGACTGTTAGCTTTAGGTCTATAAACCTCGTAAAATTATTGGTGGAACTTGAACTAATAAAAGAAGGTAAATTGGCCTAAAAATGGTAGTCGATCATTACTAAATCGGACCATTACCTAAAATGAAAATATGTCAGTATAGTAAACGGCAATTAAATGAAAAATAAATAGGTAATGAAGCTAAGAATAATACACCTTCAATATTGGTAACTATAAGACTTTAAAATAATATTGGGAATTTACTCGGTATAGCCTAATTATGGTAGTACCAGATGGAAATAAAAAATCAAACTGTAAAATAAAATTCCTAACTGACTGTTTTCCACCTAAGAATATTATAAGAAGCAAATTTGTAAAGAAATAACCATAAATAAGTTACTTGACCCATTAGTTAGACCCCCATTAGATGGGTTAACCAGTCAACTTAGGGTTTTAGCAGCTACTACTTGTCTAATTTTTAGGCAGGGCCGGTATAGCGGCCTAGGTCCATTTAGGGCCATTATACTAGTCTGTTAGATAGACAACCACTTTATTCTTACATAGATTGTGCTATCCATGAGTACATGCTGGTGGAACAGTGTATATCCAACAGGGCCACTACACTAGGCTATGGGATAGACCAGTTTGTTTGGCAGACCAGATTAGGGTTATTTATGGTTGGAGAGGCCTATGTTCTAATCTCTATTATGCCACACAGTTACTTGTGTCTAGGGAGGCTATGGCTAATCTCTATTATGGCACACATGCCGGTGCAGTAGCTGAGGTAAAAAATAGGGACCACTACACTAGTTTGTTCCCTCTAGGTCTAGTATATTAAAGTGTAGTCTACCTAGTTGGGCCTAATTCTAAACTTAAATATTCTTACTTTTAATTGATTAATTAGTTGAATGATTGGCTTAAAATAACTAATTAAAAGTGGCACACCAATTTAAATAGCCTCTTTGGACTGAGGAAATGTATACTTGAATCTGAATAAATATGATGTCCCCAATTAAATTAAAGAAAAATGTGAGTGAACTAAAGAAATTAATTAACTAAGATTACTACACAGACATATATGTGAGTGTCTGGGAAATACATTACAAGAAGAGTATATAATGTGCATGATTTTATTAGAGGTTGTGTCTTTATTAATCTTAATATAAGGGTTAAATAGCTATTAGGACCACTTGATAAATTTAGTGCAGAGACCTGGAGTTAATTAATTTGCGAAAAGGTTAGAATAATATATAATTAATCTTGAAGGAAAATAAATTTTTATTTGACCTTAATATGTAGTAACTCATAATATGTATACATTAAACTACTCATGTCTAATAGGTGAGACATACTTTTAATTCATTAAATTCACCACAGAGTTTTGTACTTAACGTACTAATATTTTGGTGTGTAGGTAAGCAGGAACAGCAGGAAGGCCTCGAGACATGTGCAGTTTAGCAGTAGAATCAGCAAGGGTGGGAATGTTATTTGACTTATTATGTGTAATGACACTCATGTAATAGTTGTAGGTTATGGGTCTAGCAGGCTTAGAAGCTACTATGGGTTGTAATGTAAAATAATGTATAATTTGTATAAACATCCTTTGTGAGATGAATTGTTGTTTTATGTCACCAGTTGATTTAAACTTTAATTTGGGTGAAATAGGGGCCTAAGGTTTATGTGCTTATAATATTTGGAGGATCTAGAGGGTCCAAGATTGATAGACTAGGATATATGATTATTGAAATTGTTTTATATAGGTGAAAAAAATTTTTAGGATGGCACCCGGACAACTGTTGTGTTGCCAGGACTTTTATGATACATACCACGACCTGTTAATGATAATCATAGGTTTATCCTACCCTAAACAAATGTACTTTAAAGTTAGAGTCTAAAAGTAAGTTAATTACAATTAATAATTGAATTTTCAATAAGAGTTAAACAAATGCACCTCGAGGAAATTTAAGGATGGGTGACCCAGTAAGAAGTGCTCTATTTGTTAGATTTCTTCAGAAAGCCAACAAGTTTGTGACATTTAGTGGTATCAGAGCATAAGTTATTTGTTCCTAAGTATATTACATGAGTGCCTATGTCTAGGATTGATTCTCTTGAACTACTACACTGCAATAAGGTTGATAAGAGACTAATTTATTCATGATAATTATACTAAGTGGGAAAACCCAACTGGAACAAAGGAAGTGAATAATAAGTCATACCCTACTGCTAATCAAAAGACTGAGAAGTCAGATGATGTTATATGCAAACCACCCATTTAAGCCCAGTAATAATAATTTAGTTAAATATTACTGGCATTATTACTATAAGTCAGAGAATTGTTAAGACAGGCAATAAAGGTTAGTGGTAGATGCTTGTGTTTTAAGGAAAGTAATACAAGAAAATAATAAATTCTTCCTAGAGGAACGACAATATACACCAGGTCAGTCTAGTTTAGGCCCTAGTATTAGGAGGAATACAAGGGAGGCCAGACCTAATTTGGGCATCACATATAAAGATCTCCTTTACTGACTCCTAGTGTACAACAATACTATAGAATGAGGTACAAGAATAGATTAGAGAAGACTCACTTTAAGATAGCCTCTTAACTAGATTTGAGGTAAGGTTAAGAGCCCGTGTCTCAATTAGGCAAGGGGCTAACAAGGTTCACCAAGGAGAAGATGTCCTAGAGGCTATTACTAGCATGTTGTAATGAACTAATGCTTCTCTTTGGCATTAATAGACTGGAGACTTACATATTCTTATACTTGTTTGATACTAATATATGACAGGGAATTTGAAATTTGAACATGCAAAGTTAGACATGGGAGTTAGAAAATTTTATTTATTTAAATGTGGTGGTATACAGGGGCTATATACATTGTTATCTAGTAAACTATATAAGACTATTTTGCTAGCAACATTAAAATACTCTCTTCTGAATTTGATACTGCCTTAAGGAATAAATAAGCGATAGTAATATGAACCAATAATTGGTTATGACTCTAGAAAGGTTACCCTCTGGACTAAAAAGGGGAAAAAATGATGACAATTATGCATGAAAGAAGCTTTTAAGTAAACTTATTTTAGTTGGTGAAGGAAGAGAATTCCTCCATCAGAACTAGAAATTTATCTAATACATCTCCTTGATGTCTATACTTCCTCCCCTACTTTTGAATAAATTTTGACGATATTTAGAACTTTATATGTGTTTTGGAGGAATTTTCCAAGATTGTCTCCTTAAAGGAGAACCTAATTTGAGAATTAAGATATATTAGGATATTCTTCCTGCACTTATAAGTTCTAAAAGGATGATATCTACAAAATGGAAAGAATCAGGGTGTAGTTATAGGAAATGGAAACAAAAGGCTGCTAGACTTAGAATGTTACTTTAGTAAACCCTTTAATAGTATATTAGGAATAATTAAGCCCCATAATGGAAAAAATAAATATTTCAAACTAGGAATCAATAATTATTGGGATCTACCTAAGGTGCTAGCATAATTGTCTAAGTCAACTTCAGCTTAAAGTATTACCCATAGAGAAGTAAAATGCCCAATGGGTCTAAAAGTTCCTTCAGGACCTGATACTAACACTAAGGGATTTAAATGATATCATTTAGGTTCATTGGTGTTTTAATAGTTGATATGAACTTGTTAAGCAAATTTTGCACAGACTCAAAAAGAAATAAACATATAGAGCCTAAAGAAACAAAGCCTAAGTAAATAAAATTAATAAGAGAAAACCTAGCTATATGCTTTAAAGAAATAGTGGAGAATATTAATCTGGTATGAACAAAAAGTAAAAAGAGAGATACCTAAAATGTTTAGTAAAGCCAATACAACTGAATATAGCACTAGAGAGCTAAATTAGTTAAACCAAGATAGATAACTATGGAAAAAAGAAAAGGAATAAGTGGAACTAATTTGATTACTATCAAGACCCTTATGGATAAAGGCTATTCCCTCTTCTTTAACTGTATTCATTACCGAGCCTGGGCATTGCATCTTGACATGGACTGTATATTGGCATAGTAATTTTTCATTTTAACATATCCATCACATGATTGCATATGGCATATTGATAGCCTAGCTGTGAGGGGACTTGACAGGTGTCAAATATAAAACCATAAATAAATAAGGAAGTAAATACTAAGAGAAAGGGGAAAAGAATAAATGAATTAATTCGATATAATAAAATATCATGGAAAAAATATATTTACCATTTTTACCCTTAAAAGTGGAAGGTCGAAAAAAATCACCCAAATAGTGGTGAGTACCTAAAGTATTATATTGGGTTGTGAGCACTTGGTAGAAAGGGCTCAAGATAGTGACTATAAAAGAGACAACAGTGGCTTCTTATACTAGGCATCCAAGTAATGTAAAGAAATACTTGGGCTTAATGCCATACTATTGGTGGCAGATATAAGACAAAGCGATGATAGTGTATATATATATACGACTGAATGTCCAATTTGTTAACGAGTACAGTCAGAGTACTAGGTTTTCTCTAATTTGTTGCAATCTATACTTGCTAAAAGGGAAGTGAGAAAAAGGCAAAATACAAGTATGCTAACAATAAATGAAATGTCACACTCTATCATGTGTGCAGAGGGTTGGAAATGATTTTGTGAGAATGCTATAAGTATACATAAGAAAAAGGTGTGATAAGAATCACTACAAAACTATCTATGATTAGAATCAAATGGCACATTATTTAATAGTTGTAATTATTCCGACTTAAGGCATAGTATTTCACCTCTGAGAAAGTAAGTCACAATATAGTGTTAGGCCACTAGGGCTATATAAAGACTAGAAAAATAAAAACTCAATGATTGCAACTGAGTCTTTATCAAGTAATTTCAGGGATGAAATTTTCCCAGAGGGGAAGATTTGTAACACTCATGCACTGAGGCTTTAGGAGTAGTGCCTGAGACTCAAAAAGGGCACCCAGTATGCTAGGCCACTTACACAAATCCTGAGGTAGGGTACACTTCACAATAACTTCCAAGGCTTGAAAAGGGTGGAAATGACCTCAATTAAAAATTTAGTAGAACCAATAAATTAATTTGGGCTGTATGCTAGTAGGTCATGGGCCCGGATCTAGTCAGATGGGGAATGACTCAGGATGTGCCCAGACGAACCCAAAGATAGTGGACCCTAAAGCTTAAAAATTACGTTGGATCCAATGGTGAAAAATTTTTGGAATCAGAGGTTATTTGCAAATTCTCATAACTTTTGAGGTTGGCATGCAAATCGAGGCAATTTGAACTGCCCTATTGGTGGAATTTGGCCATGAAAATTTACGAGTATGCAATAGGTATTAAATAAGGAATTTTAAAATAAACGATAAAAATTTTGAGGTCGTTTGGAATTTTTTGAGATTTCAGTAGAACCGTGATTTTCCCAAAATTTTGCTAGCCTAGTTCCTGAAGGAATTTGGCCATGAAATTTGTCATACCTCTAATTGAATGTATTTGAGGATTTTAGAAATAAATGCAACAATTTTTAGAGGTCCGAGAGGTCATATAAAAATTTCTGAAGTTTTATCATGAACTAAATTGCTGCAAAACACTCAATTTTATGTTCGAGTACTTCCTGATGGAATTTCGCTATGAAATTTTGCGAGCATTAAATTGGGATCAAATGAGGAATTTAGGAACAAATAGTGCATTTTTTTATGATCGTGTGATTTTTAAAAATTCTTCAAAGTTGGCAACCCTTATAGTCGGCAAACTGAGTTACGGGATGCTCAGGGGCCATATATCATGACTTGAGGCACCCCAACATCAATTTAGCAACTGTGCCACATGACTATGGCTATTGGTGGACACCTAGCCCACTAACTCCTCCCACTCAACCTCCATTTTTCTTTCATTTTCCTTCTCTTTTCCATTTTCTGTGCTGGCCACATTTTCACACCTTCCTTCTTTGCTCAAGGTATTGCAACTCTGTATTTCCATCCAAATGTCACCAAGGAATAGCCTTCTTAAGGAAGAATTCAGGGTTGAAAGGGGTAGAGCACATGAATTTTTTAAAGGCTTACAAGATGCCAAGGAGTAAATGGAGTTTTCATGGCAACTAGGAACTGAAATTTAAGAGTAAGTGGCCCTTTTAATTTTTTTGTTTGAGGCTCTTGAAAGATTCTTCCCTCTCAAGCATAATTAGAACCCTCTAGTGATAAAGTGTGTTTTGGTGATGGTGTCTTATGTGAGGTGAATTTGTGAAGACAACAAAGAACTATAAACTCGAAAGGAAAGGGGCAGTTGATGATGAAGTCAAAGAAAAGGAAGGAGCTAATAAAATTTTAAAGGGAAGAAAGTAAGGTATGTGAGTTTAATTAATTTGGAGTATGCCTTGATTCTTTCTTCTCCTTAATTTCATGGATATGAGGTGAGAAAGGAAAAATTTCGGAATTTAGTGTATAAGTTATAGTGTCAACTGTATGTGTGAACTTAACTCATTACTGAGATGCTTTATTTCTTTTCCTCAACATTTGGCGAATTGCTTTTAGTGATGAGGGAGTTGTTTCCTCATAAATTGGCTTAAAATTCTAGTAGCTAAAGTGATGTAGGAATTTAAAGGATTGGTGGTCATTGGTGATTGAAGTTATAAAGTGGAGAGGGGCTAAATTCAAACAAATAGTGAGTGTCATGTATAAATTACTTATGGCTTAGGATCATAGGTGTGTAACCATATACTTGATAATTAACAAATAACGTGTGAGAAGGATGAATTATGGAATGAAAGTACATAGGTCCATGTTTTTTAGTCTAAAGGGCTGAAAGTTTAGTATGTAGATTTAATGGAAATACACATAATGAATAATTATAGTAATGTCTAGGAATGATGTTATGGGAAGAGTTCACTTACATACTATTAAGGGTATGAATAATCTACTTATGAGGATAATGAAATTAAAGTGATAGAAACCATGTTGCATTAAAGTAATGATGGGAAGTAAGCATGAAGGTAAAGTGACATGGTATGCCAAGTGTGAGAAAAATTGATAATATGTGTTTAATGTATATGTTTGATATAACGCATTAGAATCAAAATGTTTTAGCCTAAGTTGACTAGTACAATTTAATTTAATGCATATGTTTAAAATGGCATGGAATAAATTTAGGGATTGTGGCTTTAAAGAAGGGATGAAAGCTGGAAAAAGGAAATTGAGAACTTACTTATGCTAAGACCTAATTTACACTAAACTAAAATTTGAAATGTTAGACAACATGATTTAAATTTTGAAATGTTAGAAAATGTGATTTAGTCTTGTGCCCAAAAAGGGGTTATTTTGAGATAAAAAAAATAATAAACAAATGGACTGGCAAGGGAGCCTATTATATATCCCATTTACAAAGCATACTTGAACATATACTTGGTAAAATGAAAAAGAAAAGTGGCCTAAAAGTGGACTTAACCCTGAATAGGACATTGTGATTATGTAGTATGGCTAGAAAGCCTATTATTTGGCCTTATGAATGGCCTAGTGAATGTTGGCTTTAGGTTTGTGAACCTTATAAAATTTTTAGTGGAACTTAAACTAATAAAAGAAGGTAAATTGGCCTAAAAATGGTAGTCGACCATTACCTGAACTGAAAATATGTTAGGACAATAAATAGCAATTAAATGAAAAATAAATAGGCAATGAAATTAAGAATAATATACCTTCAATATTGGTAACTATAAGACATAAAAATAATATCAGGAATTTACTCGGTATAGCCTAATTATGGTAACACTAAACTGAGGTAAAAATCGAACTATAAAATAAAATTCCTAACTGACCATTTTCCTCCTAAGAATATTATAAGAAGCAAATTTGTAAAGAAATAACTATAAAATGAGTTACTTGGCCCATTAGTTAAGATACTATAGACGATTTGTTAAGGGGTTTTCCTTGATAGCAGCCTCTATGACTCAATTACTAAAAAAATATATTAAGTTTGTTTAGGATAATAGATGCCTTTGACAAGCTCAAGATAATGTTGACTGAGGCTCCGATTCTTGTTCAACCAGTTTTTAGGAATGAATTCACCATATATAGTGATACATCTCATAATGTGTTAGGTTGTGTTCTAATGCAAGATGGTAAGGTCGTTACCTATGCTTTGATATAGTTAAAGCCACATGAGAAAAACTACCCTACTTATGATTTATAGCTTGTAACTATTGTGTTAGCTCTGAAGATCTAGAGACACTATCTCTACGGAGAGAAGTGTTATGTTTACATTGACCATAAGAGTTTGAAGTATCTTCCTATATAAAAGGAGTTAAACTTAAGGTAGAGAAGATGGATGGAGTTGATCAAGAATTATGATTGCTTGATCAATTACCATCCTGGAAAGGCTAATGTAGTGGTGGATATGCTTAGTAGGAAGTTCATGGTAGCCATGAGAGCCATAAATGTCATAGTACAGCTTATTGGTGATAATGCCTTATTAGCAGAGATGCAAGTTAAGCCTAATTTGCTGCAGCAAGTTAAGGATTATCAAAGAGACAATCATAGATTAATGAGTGAGATTAATGTTATCTAAGAGGGGAAGCCTATTGAGTATGAGATCAAGGGTGATGGCTATTTGTAGTACCACAACAAAATTTATGTACTAGACATGGAAGAGCTAAAGAAGCAAATTTTGCAAGAAGCTCATAATGCTCTTTAACAATACATCTTGGTAGCACAAAGATGTATTAAGACTTGAAGCTTTCTTATTAGTGGCTAAGCAAAAAAAGAGATGTATCAATGTACGTGACCAAGTGCCTTACTTGTTAACAAGTAAAACATAGCATCAAGTTCCATCTAGATTGCTTTATCTTATAGCAGTTCCAAAATAGAAATGGGATAAAGTCACCATGGATTTTGTTGTTGAGTTGTCTATGACAATGAGCATATGTGATTCAGTATGGGTTGTGATGGATCGTTTGACCAAGGCTACCCATTTTATTTGAGTAAGGATGGATTACTTGTTAGAGAAGCTTGCAGTGTTATATGTTAATAAGATCATTAGGTTACATGGAGTGCCATCTTCCATTATATCAGATCGAGATCCAAGGTTCACATTGAGGTTTTAGAAGAAGCTTCACAATACCTTGGGTACTCAATTGAGTTTCTCTATGGCATTTCATCGATAGACTAATAGACAGTCAGAAAAAGTCATTCAGGTAGTTTTTTAATCATTGAGTGAAATGATGTTTAGTTTTGTATTATCTTGTGCTTATAATGAATCATGATTATCAGGTCCTTGAGTATATGTTAAGGGCTTATGCATTTGAATTCAAAGGAAGATAGGATCATTATTTATCTTTAGCTGAGTTTGCCTACAACAATAATCATCAAGCGAGCTTAGGTATGGCTCCTTATGAGGTGTTGTATGGAAGAAAGTGAAGAACTCCTCTATGTTAGAATGAGCTCAGTGAGACAAAGCTCATGGGATTAGATTTGATTAAGGATGTAGAGGAGAAAGTGAAGATCATCAGAGAGATGTTAAAAGTTAATTCTAAAAAATGAAAGTCATATACTAATTTAAAGAGAAAAAATGTGGAATATGAGGTCGAAGACAAAGTGTTTCTTAAGGTTTCACCTTAGAAGAAGGTTTTGTGATTTCGAAAGAAGGGAAAATTAAGTCCTAGGTTTATTAGGCCATATGAAATAACAAAATGTGTGGGACCAATAGCTTACAGACTAGCTTTGCCTCCTGAACTTTAATAGATTTATGATATCTTCCATGTTTCCTTGCTTAGAAGACACAGATTGGATCCTACACATATATTATTAGTGGAAGAGGTCGAGGCTAACCTAGACCTATCTTATGAAGAAAAACCTATAAAGATTTTAGACTAAGATGTGGAAGAACTTTAGAAAAAATAGTACCCTTAGTGAAAGTTCTCTAGAAGCACTATAGAAGAAGCTACATGAGAAATAGAACCTCAGATGAGAGAGCAATATCCATAATTGTTTGAGCTAGGTAATGTTAAGGATGGCATTTCTTTTAAGAGGGGAAGAAGTGTAATGCCCAAAAAATCTTAGTATTATGAATTGTACTTCCCAAGACGTGAATAGTATTTCTCGTGGCTGGGGGCACTAATTTTATTGAATAGAAGTATTAATTATAATGTAACTATAGGTGAAATTTGAAGTCAAAATGAAGTAGCTTAGGTGGTTAAACATGACAGTTAAATTTTACGGTAGTATCACATGAATAGTGACCTAATTTTAGCTTAATCGTAAAACAATTAAAAGTTGCTCAAAAAATTTTTGAGATTTATATGACCTAATACATAAAAAATTCTAATTAGTCTGTTGGCATTATAATTGGAATTTTTAGAGTTTGGGAAGTATTTTTACTAAAATTGGGTAATATAAAAAGTGGTTATTTCATTTGGTTTTTCTTATTTTTCAAGCTCTAATTCTTAGTGGGTTGTAGGGCCTAAATTATTTTACTTTTTTGCATGTAAATAGAGTTTAAATTAAGGTTAAAGAGAAGGAGAAATAAAAGGAAAAAGGAAATGAGAAAATGGAAATAAAATGATTTTTTTTTCAAATAATATAACTAGGGTCAAAGTTTTTAAATTGGTCAACATTTCCACAAAAACTCTTCCCCCTCTCCTCTCTCTCGAGTTGATGGCAACAATGGAGGTTATCCCTCATTATTAACTTCTCTCTCTTTACTCTAACCTTATTTTGCTCCATTTGATCACAAGTTACGAGCTTTCATGAACTTTAGGGTCCATTTTGAGCCAGAAATTTAAAAGATTTTGCTCGATTTTAAGCTCGATGAATAGTGACTTACTTTGGTTTGGTTAAGAATTTTTGAACCCCGATATTTTTACTATGTCCCTAGAGTGCCCAAGAGTCCTTATATGTGGTCAGATTAATTTTTGAATGCATATATGATTTATTAT
>CANXYI011380975.1:0-13254 GCA_948208565.1 Hura crepitans | reverse complement strand
GTTGATTGGAGGACTAGAAAGGTCCAAAAGTTGGGGATGTGATGATTGTGATAATAGAAGTATTTCTAACAAGTATAAAATTTTGGATTTTTCACCTCGATAGCCATTATGCTGCTCAAATTTTTGAAAATATGATTCTCGTTCTAGTTAAATATTTTTACCGATTAATTACAGCTAATATAAGGTGGTAAAGGGGTTTAAATAAGTAAATAACTAGAATAGGTTCACAAAAAGAATATGAATATAAGTGTTAAAGAAATAGGGGTTGGGGTAGAACTAGGATAGGTGACCTATGGGAAGTGGCATCCTTTGTCTAGTTCCTTTGAGAAACGAGTAGGGGGTGTTACATATACCCTCTGAACTATTCATAAGCTAATGAGTTCAAGAACTCCAATACCTAGTTATGTAGCCCAACTTGCACTTACTCAACTTATGCTAGTGTAGCCAGCATTGATATAATAGATGGTAAATGTGTTTAACAAGTTATGGCATTAGTTGTCCCTCCACCACCAGCACAACAACAACCACTACAGCCATCTCAAGCTCTTTAGAAAACATATTTAGAATGAATAAAAGGATAGGAGCTATCAATTTCCTGTAGATAGATAGATATGATTCCACTACAATAGAGTATGTGTTAGAAAGAACCAATTAGATACTAAAGTAATTAAAGTGCACCTTAGAAGAGAATTTAATCTTTGCCACCTCACTGTTATCAAAGGAGGCATATCACTGGTGGAGAAAAGCTGTAAAGCATAATGCCTCAACATATCTGTCTTGGGAATTCTTCCTATAAGAGTTTAAGAAAAGGTGTATTACAAAGAGTTATATTGAGAAGAAGAGACAATAGTTTCTTTACTTAAAACAAAGGCAAAGACTAGTATCAGAGTATGAAAAAGAATTTGGAGATTGAGTAAATATGTAATAGAAATAATGCCCATTGAAGAAGAAAGGTGCAAAAGGTTAAAAAAAGGCATCAACACTA
The DNA here is from genome assembly GCA_948208565.1 of Hura crepitans. Lineage (NCBI taxonomy): Eukaryota > Viridiplantae > Streptophyta > Magnoliopsida > Malpighiales > Euphorbiaceae > Hura > Hura crepitans. Next base: position 12,269 of record CANXYI011380975.1, on the reverse strand, counting down.
ACATCTTACTACAAGTTATTATAAGTAAGATTAAAGAATTTGCCCTATTAGTTGCTGCAGCGCAGATATTATAGGACAAACTAACGAAAATGAGGGATAACTTTTAAAAAAGAGATCATTCACTGTAAGTCAAGCTAGTTCAGCCTTAAAAGTGGGCAAAAAGCCAAAAGGAGGCCCAATTACATAGATATCTTAGATATTTGTTCCATCTTAGAGATTCGAGCTAGTAGGGCATTTTAGGCCTTAATAGTAGAGACTAGCCATAAGTGCACTAGTTTTTAGTAGTAGGAGTGCACTGCCTATCTTTGGCACATTTAGGAGGAGACATAGAGGTATATATTAGAGATACATCCTAAAAGCATGCTATGACTATGGTTCTAGAGGCAATTACTAAAACGATTGTCCATTGAGACATGATGCTTAGGACTCTACATAACTCTAGGCCTCCTCACAAGCACTGGCTAAGAGTTGAAAAGAGATTAAAGGAGACAAACCTAAAGGGAGTCAAAAGCCCTAGTTTGAGGCAAATTATAGAATAAAGGTTAACAATCCAACATATCAGTATGCCATTGGACCTTGAGAGGAGATAGACTCCCCAGATATTGTTGCTAGTACATTTATTTTCTTGATTCACCTATTTTGGCACAAATTGACTTAGGATCCACACATCCCAATGTCTTCACCATATTATCATAAAATAGAAGGCTATATTTAAAGCCTTAAGATAAAGAGATTATGGTCAGTAATCTTTTAGGACAACATGTGATAGTTAACAAAGTATATAAGAATTGTCCTTTAGTTGTCCAAGGCCATAACTTTCTCACCAATCTTATTGAGCTACCCATTAATGAATTTGTTGTCATATTAGGTATAGACGGGCTATTTAGACACCATGCCATGGTTGATTGTAGACAAAAGAGACTCACTCTCCAGATGGCAAATAGGGAGGAAATTAAAGTAGTTAGTGAGAGGACTAACTTCTTATCTAACATTATCTCTACAGTGTTAGCTAGGCAAATGGTTTGAAAAAGTTTCCAAGCATATTTGCCACATGTTATTGTTACCAAAAAAATAGGACTTGATGTCAGCTAGATAATAGTGGTAGTAGAATTCTTAGATGTCTTCCCAAATAAATTGCCAAGGTTACCTCTTAAATATGATATAGGGTTTGCCATTGAGTTGTACTTAAGCACAATTGTAATATTGATAGCCCCTTATAAAATAGCACCTGCAGAATTCAAAAAATTGATGGTATAATTGCTAGAGCTGCTAGATAAAGGCTTTATTAGAACCAATGTTCCACCTTGTGGATCACTAGTCATATTCATGAAAAAGAAGGGTGATTCCCTACCACTATGTATAGATTACAAATAGCTTAATAAAGTAAGCATCAAGAATAAGTACCCACTACCTAAAATTGATGATTTATTTTATCAGCTTAAAGGATATAATGTTTTCCCAAAGATTGACTTGAGATTTAGGTATTACCTACTCTGAATAATGGAATTTGATGTTACAAAACAATTTTCTACCCTAGGTATGTACACTATGAGTTCCTAGTGATGCCTTTTGAGATGACTAATGCCCAGCTACATTTATAGACCAAATGAGTCAGATGTTTAGACCATACTTTGATTAGTTTATGAGGGTGTTTATTAATGATATTCTTATGTATTATATGACCAAAGAGGAGCATAAACAATAAATCAAGTTGTTATTACAAACTTTAATGGAGGTGCAACTTTCTACCAAACTATGGAAATGTGAGTTTTTGCTAAATGAAGTTACATTTTAGGAACACAATGGTTCAATTGAAGGGATCAGGGTATATATAAGAAAAATTAAGGCTATAGTAGAATGGAAGTGTAACAACCCTCTATCAACCCATTAGGTGAATCCAAATAAGGGATGCCACATTGTGACAACTCCTACCTAAACTATTGTCAATCCAAATAAGAGGTGAGATAAAAGCAAACTTATGCTAAATTTACCTTTATCTTCTTAAAACCCTTTTATATGAAAATTACACATGTCACTATGACTTTTATTTCAACAATCTTTTCATAGCATAATTGCTATATCACGACATATTACAAAATAAAAACCTATAGAAAACAACACTTCTATATCATCCCAAACATCAACCAACATCTTGGACTCTTCTGGTCCTTATCTCATCATAATCTCCCAAGGAGTCATATCATATCATACAATCTCATCCACACACATTCATATCATAAAAACTTAACATTTGTAACATATGTTTACATTTAACATATTGTATCATAAAACTTTAGCCCTAATATGTTTAAATATGAGTGCCAACTACTAATATTATTACATCACACTATCAAAACTAAAATATACTAAAAACACTTATGAAAATCTCCTTTGCACTACATTGCTATTGTCGAGGCTATTTATAATAGACAATCTATTAGTTTCAAGTGATCATGCATAGTGGAAAATAAAACTCCATGGATACCAATCAAAGGAAAAAGTTCTATTGGAAGAATTGGAATACAAAATTAAATTAAAAACTACAGTTAGAATTATTTACTGTCTCAACCACGAAGTTGTTGAATTCTTATTTTCTCCTCACTGAGTTGTCACAAAACCATAGTGATCCTTATTGGGAACACATTAAAGCTTTTCACAATAGAATTATGAGATGAGAAATTACTATAACCCTAGATTCTAGTAAGTTATTTTGGTTTTTGTAGAAGAAGAAAGTAGAAGAAAATTGCTTCGTGATAAAAATCATTTTTCTATAGGGAGGGGCGGTTCTTACCCATGTGGTGGCTGATTTTTTAGGCATATTTATAGCCTCTTGGATACCCTATGTTAATTATTAATTCCTTTCATGTTTGGCCCCATTAAGGTATAAATTAGCCTATCAAATGTGCCATTTAATCTACCATCCGTAAAGCCCATCTAATAGGGTTCCATGCTATTTTTAGCTCATTTTTGGCCAGACAATTGAAGCCCTTTTAAGCAAAAATTTAAATTAGTACTACACCTAATATACGGGCCTTTTATAGTTAAAATGCTTATAAGAAATCATATCCCAATTAAATCCCTAATAGGGCTATCAAAGCCCCATTTTATCTATACCTATATAAGGTCAAATTCATTAAATTGGACTCTAAGCCCAATTTAATTCTTCTTTCTTATTTCTCCAAATTCTAATGATATCTCATGCCATTTAATTGCGTAATATAATTTAATATATTAAGCCCCATCTCAAATTCCTTTCCTATGTTACCCTATAGGCTTTTGAATCACATTAGCAATACGTAGTGAATAAGAATCCAACTTTAACTAGGATTCTTATGATTTAATATCATTAAATCATAATTAATTCTCAATTAATTATTCACATATGTACAATTTAGGAGAGGCATCTAGCCAGGCATCATGACTACCCAAATGTTGAAAAGTCAAGTGGTTTGACTTAACCCTTTCAAACACAGATACCGTGCATTAAAATCTTTTCACCATTCTTTATGTATCTAGGTTTGAGTATGGACTTCTACCAACTCAATAATTAATTAAAGTATGTATAATTAAGTCCTAAACATGTTAGTTCAAGTAAAATTGACTTTATTCCAAAAATGGCCATGTGAATCCCATTCACACTTGCATTTCACTTTGGTCAAAGTTTCACGCATAAAGATTATTACTAGAATATTGGCATAAACTACCCACTCAATAATCTGGGGCTATGAATCCTCTATTGATCATTACCCTATCTTCAATTATTTCATGATATACCTAATATTTTAGTTTTTTGTACTTCTTATTTGAAGTAAAGCACTAAAGTGAATGTATATCATTCCATACTTAATGTAGTCAGTGGTCTCAAGTCTTAAGATACTTGCACCACTATTATAATGAGATGTTTTCACTACATAGATTAATTATCCATGTAAAGATCTCATGGTAGGTCTCCAATGAAATAGCATCCTAAAAAAGCATCCACATGTTAACTCTAAGAATCACCATGAATATAGCTTGTGAGAATTGCTATTTGACCTAGTCAAAAAGTATAACATGTGCTAATTTATCTATATTAACAATGTCCCATCTTGTTAATACTATGACAAGGGATATTTTAGGTATTATCACAATTTCATGCAATAGGAATCTCACATCATGAACTCTTTATGATTTTCTCTGCACTATGATTATAAACAAGGGACTTTATTACATGGTTTAAGTTATGGCAAGCAAATATAAAAAAAAATATTTCCTTTGCACTATGATTATATATAGGGGACTTTATTACATGTTTTAAGTTATGGCAAGCAAATACAAAAGAAATATAGATATATAAGCACCAAGTAATAAAGAAAAAAGCCTTTTTTATTAATAAATAAAGGTTTTATGTACATATCATACAAGTGCTCTAGGGTATAGAACAAACATTCTCCCACTTGCACTAGAGCCAATCACCTATATATCTAATGCCTATGGCATTTATATGCTGATCAAACATCCCTTTTGATAGTGCTTTTATGAGTGGATCAACTACATTCTGATCTATGGGTACTCTTTCAATCTTTTCATTTTTTCTCCCGATGATCTCCCTAATCAGGTGGTAGTGCTTGAGAATATGTTTAAATCATTAATAAGACCATTTTTCCTTGCCCTATGTAATAGCCTTATTTTTTTCACAATATAATTATATTTGATCAACAATGCTAGGGACTGCCCCAAGTTCTGTAATGAACTTATTAATCCAAATTGCATCCTAAGCTACAATGGAAGCTACTATGTACTCGATATTAGTTGTAGAATCTATAGTTGGGTCCTCTTTTGAACTCTTTTAAACAACTACTCCTCTAACCATAATGAATACATCACCAGACTGAGACTTATAATCATCCTTATCAGATTGAAAGCTAACATCTATATACCAATTTACTTACAAGTCTCTTTCTCTATATACTAATAACAAAACATTAGACCTTCTCGAGTATTTAAAGATATCCTTGACAATTGCACAATATTCCTCTCTATAAGTGGATTGGAATCTACTTGTGACACTTAAAGCAAATGACACATCAGACCTAGAATATAACATAACATATATGATGGATCCAATAACAGATGCATATGTGATCCTACTTATACACTCTCTCTCCTTTTATGTCCTAGGACAAATAGATTTAGAAAGGTGTTTCCCATGCACCATGGGAATAAAACCATTCTTAGCGTGATCCATGCTAATCCTCCTTAGCATTTTTTCTATGTATGCAGACTGTGAAAGACCAAGCAACCTATTAGATCTATCTACTTAGATCCTAATACTCAGTATATAGGTTACTTCTCTAAGGTCTTTTAAGGAGAATTATTGACTTAGCCAAATTTTTACTGACTAAAGGATTAAGACATGTTTTCCCATGAATATTATGTCACCTACATACAACAAAAGGGAAATGAGTGCACTCCCACTAACCTTCTTATAAAAATATGGCCTATCTAAGTAACACTCGAAAAATCCTAATTTTATGACTATTACTTTCTCGAGTTGAATAGAATGCCAGAAAAATCCTGATTTTATGAATAGTACTTTTTTTGAGATGAATAGTGTTCCCGAGACTTGGGGTACACTAATGTTACTAGATGAAAGTATTAGTCATAAAATAATTTTGAGTAAATTTTGAAGTCAACTATAATTAATTTGATTAGTTAAAAATGTTATGAATGTTTTTATGGCAGTGTCTTAGGAATTGTAATGAAGGCAAAGCTAAACTATAAAAAATTTTCAAAGTTGCTGAGAAAATTGTGAACCCTATATAGCCTGATGCTCAAAAAATTAAATGACTCTAATTGCACTAGAATCAAAAATTTTAGAGGTGGAGAAATATTTTTACCAAAATTAGTTACATGAAATTTAGGCACTTTAGTCTAGATTTTCGTGATTTTTGAACTCTTATTTTTAGAGACTTAAGGGGCATTAATTTATTAAATTTTTGAAAGAAAAATTAGAGAAAAAATAATTAGGTCCCATTTTTAAAATAATAATAGAAAGATAGAGAATTATTTTACACCAAAATTTTCTACACCTATCTAAGTCAAAATACACTTAATTGGTCAACAAATGAATAATGTAAAAACCCTTCTTCTCCCTATTTTCTATCTAGAAACATCCTACCCCAAATTCCCATTCTTGATTTTTAATTCTCTATCCACAAGCCAAATTAATTCACCAAAATTTAATGGTAGCCCCTCTATGATCTTTAAAGATAGTGGGAAGTAGAATTTCACGAAACATTCATGTATAGGGCTCAATATAACAACTCAATAAATAGTACCATGTTTTTGTTCAGGTAAGTTTTTTCAAACTCTAACATTTTTCCTAGCTTTCTAGGGTGCCCAAGAGTTATCCTAGGTGATTGGTTTTAATTTTTATTGACCATATGGTTTTACATGAATTTTAATAAATCAAATTTGTATCCCACAGTTGAGCAGGGCAATAAAAGGAATAATTAAGGGAAAGAGAAGGTGTGATAAGCCCTGAATCATGTATTTTGACCATAAAGTATATGCAATCAATAAAATATGTTAATTAAGCATAATGGTTGAATGTATGTGTGTATGTATGTGGTAGTATATTTGGAGATGTGGGAATTTTATTAGAGACTTTCGAAGAGATTCGATGCTAGCTAGGGATCTGCACCTGCTTCTACTCGAGGTCAAAGAGGAGATTGAGGTGAGAAAAGAGATAAAATAAAGGGTAATCAGAGGGCTAGATTTAAGTCAAGAGTAGAGCCTATAGCACTAGCTAGGTAATATGCTATCCGAGCTAGAAAAGAGGCAAACTCTTTAAACATTATTTCTAGTACCTTTCTTCTCTTTGACTCTTTTGCATTTGCTTTAATAGATTTAGATTCTATACACTCTTATATATGCATCGCATGGGCATGAGATTAAGGGTTAGTTTTAGAGCATTTTGACTTAAAGACTATGATTAGCAATCTTAGAAGCTAACATGGAATAGTGAATAAGGTTTTCAAGGAGTGTCTCTTGATGGTACAAGGCCATTAGTTTTTAGCTAACCTTATAGAGTTGCTTTTGATGAATTTGACTTGATCTTAGGTATGGATTGGTTATCCAAGTATCAAGTAATTATGGATTGCAAGCTGTAAAGGTTGTGTCTTGAAGCTAAAGAAGGTCTAGAGATTATAATTGTTAGAGAAAGAACGAATTTTCTCTCTAATGTTATCTTGGCTATTACAACTAAAAGGCTGATAAGAAAAAGGTGTCTAGCTTTCTTAGCTCATGTGTATGATGCTAGCAGAGAAGTGTTAGATGATATTTCTATACTAGTAGTGTCAGAGTATGTAGATTTTTTCCTGAAGAGTTACCTAATTTACCACTTGAACGAGAACTCGAGTTCAGTATTAAGGTTTTATCTAGCATTGTTGTAGTATCGATAGCTCCATATCGGATGGCTTTAGTAGAGTTGAGGTAGTTGAAACTTTAGTCACAAGAATTACTTGATAAGGGTTTCATAAGATCGAGTGTATCTTCATGGGGAGCATCGATTTTGCTTATAAAGAAGAAGGGCAGTTCCCTTAAATTATGTGTGGATTATTGACAGTTGAACAAGGTGACCATCAAGAACAAGCACCCTTTTGCTATGGGTTGATGATTTGTTTAATAAGGTTAGAGGAGTTGAGGTGTTTTCTAAAATTGACTTTAGATCAAGATATTATGAATTGAGGGTTAAAGAGGCAAAGATAGCTTTTAGAATACAATACAACCACTATGACTTTTTTGTAATGCCATTTTGCTTTCCAATGCTCTAATGGCTTTTTATGGATTTGATGAATTGCGTGTCTTAGTAATATCTTGATCAATTTGTAGCTGTTTTTATTAATGATATCTTGGTTTATTCTAAGAGCAAAGAAGAGCACGAACAACATTTGAGCATAGTTCTTTACATTCTAAGAGAAAGAGAAGCTTTATGCCAAGCTTAAGTGCAGTGTCTTTTTTAAGACATATAACTTTAGCAGATTGTATTCGAGTTTATCCAAGCAAGATTAAAGCTGACATGTAGTGGAAAGCACTTGGTAATAAGATAAAGATAAGAAGTTTTCTAGGATTGGCTGGGTATTATAGGAGATTTGTTAAGGGTTTCTCTTTGATTTGTAGCACTGATGACTTATCTATTAAGAAAAGATGTAAAGTTTGTGTGGGATGATAGATGTGAAGAGAGCTTCAACAAGTTAAAAGCTATGTTGATAGAAGTTCTTATTCTTTTACAGCTAGTAACCATGGAAGATTTTACCATCTTTAGTGAAGCATCTCATAAAAGATTGAGGTGTGTGCTAATGTAAGAAGGTAAAGTTGCTTGTACTTTGAGACAGTTGAAGTTACATAAGAAGAACTACCCTACTTATGATTTAGAACTGGTAACAATAGTGTTTGCTTTTGAAACTTTAGAGACACTATATTTATAAAAAGAAGTGTTATGTTTATATAGATCATAAGACTCTAAAGTATCTTCCTACCTATAAGGAGTTAAACCTAAGTTAGAGATGTTGGATGGAATTGATCAAGGATTATGATTGCCTAATTGATTATCATCCAAGAAAGGCTAATATAGTGATGGATGCTATTAGTAGGAAGATTATTTCAGCTATGAAGTTTATGAATGTTGAACCACAGCTAGTGGGTGATGATGCTTTGTTAGTAGAGACGCAAGTAAAGCCTAGTTTGCTACAACAACTCAAGGATTCTCAAAAAGATAATCATAAGCTAATAAGCATGATTAGCACTATTTAAAAAGGGAAACCAACTAAATATGAGATAAAAAGTGATGGCTGTTTAGACTACAACAATAGGATCTATGTAGCATATATAGAAAAGTTAAAGAAACAAATTTTATAAGAGCCTTATAGTGCTCCTTATGCAATGCATCCTCATATCACTAAGATGTATAAAGATTTGAAGACTTCTTATTAGTGGTTGGGTATGAAGAGAGATGTATTTGAATTCGTGACCAAGTGCCTCATATGTCAGTAGGTGAAGGCAGGATATCAAGTTCAGTTTAGATTGCTTCATCCTATAGTAATTCTAGAAAGGAAATGGGATAAGGTCACTATAGATTTTATCACTGGTTTACTGATGACAAGGAGCATATGTGACTCATTTTGCATGGTGGTAGATCATTTCATGAAGACTATTCATTTCATAATAATCCATATGGATTATTCTCTAAAGAAGTTGGCTGAGTTAAACATTGATGTGATAGTTAGATTGCATGGAGTACCATCTTCCATTATATCTTATTGGGATCTAAGGTTTACATTGATATTTTGGATAAAGCTTCATAATGCTTTTGGTACTCGATTGAGCTTTAGTACAGCATTTCATATGTAAATTGATAGACAATCAAAAAGAGTCATTCAGGTAGTCTTTTGATACTTGGGTGATTGGGTGATTAAGTATTTATAATGTTATGTTTATGATGAAACATGTTTATCAAGTACTTACGGACATGTTAAGAAGTTATGCAATTAAGTTCAAGGGTTACTAGGATTGCTATCTATCATTGGTCGAATTTGCTTAAAATAATAGACATCAAGCAAGCTTAAGATTGGCTCTTTATAAGGCATTATATGGAAAAAAGTGCAAAACTGCATTATGTTGGAATGAGTTAAGTTAGATGAAGGTTATAGGACTAGACTTGATCGAAGATTCTAAAGAGAAAGTTAAAATTATTACGGATAGGTTTAAGGTAGCTATAGATAGATAGAAGACATTTGCTGATCTAAAAAGGAGAGATGTATAATATGAGTGGGAGACAAGATGTTTCTTAGGGTTTCACCTTAGAAGAAGGTTTTGTAGTTTAGAAAGAAAGGCAAGTTAAGTTTGAGGTTTATTAGTCCATACAAAGCGACAAAACATGTGGGACTAGTAGCCTATAAGCTAGCTTTACCTCTTAAATTTCAATAGATGCATGATATCTTCCATGTGTTTATGTTATAGATGTATAGATAAAATCCTTCACATGTTATATAAACTAAAGAAATGGAGGTCAGGCTAGATCTAATGCATGAGGAAGAACCCGTGAAGATCTTGGCAATGAAAGTGAAAGAACATTGAAACAAGCTTGTGCCTTTGGTGAAAGCACTTTGGAAACATCATGGGGTAGAAGAAGCTACTTGGGAGATAGAACCATAAATAAGGGAGCAATATCCTTATTTGTTTGAACTAGATAATTTTGAGGATGAAATTTCATTTAAGAGGGGAAGAAATGTAACACCCAAAAAGTCTCGATCTTTTGACTAATACTTTCTCGGGATGAATAGACTACCTAAAAAATCCTAATTTTATGAATAGTACTTTTCTAGATGCATAGTGCTTTTGAGACTCAAGGTGTACTAAATTCACTAGATGAAAGAATTAGTCATAAAATAATTTTGGGCAAAGTTTGAAGTCAATTGGAGTTTATTTGATTGGTTAAGAATGCTAAAAAAATTCTTATAGCAATGTCTTAGAAATAGTAATTGAGGCAAAGCTGAACCATAAATAAATTTCAAAGTTGCTCAAAAAATTATGTAACCCATACAACTTAATGCTTAAAAATTCCAATGAGTCTAATGGCACTAGAATAAAAAAAAATTTTGAGATCAAAAAGTATTTTTACTGAAATCAATTACATAAAATTTTTGCATTTTAATTTAGATTTTTGCAATTTTTGAACTCTTAATTTTAGAGACTTAAGGGGTATTGATTTATTAAATTTTTGAAAGAAAAATTGGAGGAAAAATAAGTGTGTTCAGTTTTTTAAATAATAAAAGAAAGGGATAAAAAATTATATTACACCAAAATTTTCTACACTTATGTAAGTCAAAATACACTTAATTGGTCAACAAATGAATATAACAAACACCCTTCTTCTCCCTATTTTTTTTCCAGCAATGTCCTCCCCTAAAATTCCCATTCTTGATAATTCATTCTCCCTCCTAAAGCCTAATTAATTCACCAAAATTTAATGGTAGTCCCTCCACAGTCTATAGAGATACCGGGAAGTGGAATTTCTTAAAACAGTTATTTATAGGGTTGAATTTAACAACTCAATAAATAGTGCCACATTTTTATTTGTGTAAGTTTTCTTGAATTTTGACATTTTTTCCTAGCTTCCTAGGGTGCCTAAGAATCATCCTAAGTGATCAGTTTAAATTTTTATTAATAGAATGATTTTATCTGAATTTTAATAAATAGAATTTACATCCTACAATTGAGTAGGGCAACAAAAGGAATGATTGCAAGAAGGAGAATGTGTGATCAGCCCTTGTGCACATATTTTGAACCATAAAGATAGTGTAATCACTATAATATGTTAATAAAATTTAATGCCTTAATCTATGTGTCTATGTAAGCATGTGCCCTATGAGGTAGTCTTCTTTCTACTAGTAGTAGTAGAAGGGGCAACAACTACTTACTTCCCCTTCTTCTTGCCTACCTAACCTTGGGCACAAGTTGTCTTCTTTTTATTGTTCTTCTTTTTACCTTTAGAAGAAGGGGGAAAACTAATGACCATGACTATTTTGGATCTCTATTTATTAACAGCCTCCTTAATAGTCTTGAGCATTTTTTATTTGCTCAGGGATGGTGCTAAAGATCTTATTCATACAATAGTTAAGCATAAAGGATGCGTAACTATCAAGCAAATTTTGCAGAATTAAGTCTATACCTAACTCTGCATCCATCACAAATCCTTAGCTGGCCAACCATTCAATGTACCCATTCATCTTATGCCCATGCTATATAGTTAAAGTTCCTTTAAACAGCCTACAGCAGAATAGGGCCTTAGATATCTAATATCTTTTTATCCTGCTCTACTTCTCAACCAACTCTTTAAGGCGAACCAATATGGTTGAAACATTCATATACTCATGTTTTTTGTATAACTTAGGAGACATAGATGCCAACATGGTATAAGCAGCCAAATCCAAATCCTCGATATGCTTCAAGTATGCTTGTTACTCATTAGCAGAAGCACAATCAATAAGGATAATGGGAATCGGCCTTTCAATTACATAATCGATCTTTTCACTCTTCAAAACTATTTTGATATGTCAAAGACAGTTAATGTAATTCAAGCCAGTTAGCATATTAGCCTTGAGTATTGAATGTAGGTTTATGTTAGAACTCATTATTGAAAATGATGTGAGATGCTACTTGCAAAAAATGAAAGACATGTTAATGCATGAATATGTATATGAATGCATTTATTTGGGTTTCTAATT
>CANXYI011380561.1:0-15570 GCA_948208565.1 Hura crepitans | reverse complement strand
AAATTATCTTGGTTCATTATAGAGAATTATGATATTTTACTAAGGACGAGAGTGGTTAGTGGATTCGCCACCTGACCTTTACACCAAGACCTCTAACCTTCTATACTAGAAAGGTTCAGAATTTCATATCTTATTTATGCCTTGATGATATATTATCCATGTATATTGTAATATTTATCAGTCCCTTATTAATCAAGCATGCATTATTCTTAATTAAACCATATCACTTTTCAAACAAAGGAAGTAAATTGCAATATTTACAGAATACAACACACATATGTGTTCATCCAAAAAGCAGGTCATTCGTTATTTGTTAATTAACCTGACAACTACCCATAATTCCATAGAAATTGGCAGTAGTTGCCCAACTCCTATTTCTAGGAGGTTGGACTTCAAAAATACATTTTTATTTTTAACTTTTGATTAAGGAAATACAAATCCATTTTTTATTAAAAAAAATACCATTTAATTAAGTAAAAATCCTTTTATATGAAATTGAGGTTTGAAGTGTAAAATAAGTTATTCACTAGCTATTAAAACCCCAAAAAAAGCTAAAATACACAATAAATACATAACCAAAAGGAATATATTATAGCACTAAAATGGTCTCGCTTCTATGTCTTTGCTCCATACAGACATTCTGGAGGTCTAATTTTAGTCCGTGTGGACTAACTCTAGGGATAAGTCATATCCATCTCAATTTTTTATCCAACAAGCAAATCCAGTCAATAACTCATATAACAATGAAGTCAAAAGAAGTTAAATCAAGGCCACATAATCATTAATGTATAATAAATAAATTATGAACATATTTAAGACATACGAATCAGGAAGAATTGATTGTACAAACAAAGTATTACCTTAAAGAGCCGTCATATGATTCATCATATATAGGTTCATGAGGACTATAACCTTTATGATAGGGAGTCCGTGCAGACTAAGTTATCAATCTCTTAAACATGTATGCATGCTTTTACATTTGACATCAATATATATATAGAATGATTCACATTTATCAATTAGCATATGATAAGATACTTGAAACAAAGAATCATGCTCAATAGATATAAGTTTGTGCGGACTAATTTATCATGTCTAGATAAAGGAAATAAGGCTATGCAGACTAGATCATCATGCTTGTGCCTAAAGGAACTAAATCCATGCAGACATAACTATACATATGATCAAATTCATGTGATGATTATTAATGCAATAAAACATGCTTAACATTAACTATAAGAATTAATTCTACATCATACATCTTGCTATAATGGCCTACTCATCATGAATGGAAGTGGGGATAAAAAAGTATCACCTCACTTATGTATCAATTGTAGAGATCATAGGTTTGTAAAATAGCAATAAACATATAATAGACCTCATATATTACCTGAACAAGAAGTCTCTTCAAACAATAGCATAATAACCTCAAGGTTCACATAAAAATGATTGGAATTGCCTTGGGATTAAGCTCTAACAATTTTTTGGATGCTTTTTGCTTTTGAGTATGATTAGTCCGATTGCAATTTTTAGCCTCCTCCCCCTTTTTTTCTCTATTGATGTAGAGAAGTATATATACTTACTCTTTTTTAGGTTTTCCTATTTTCACTTAGAAAAAGGAGTCTCTATCCTAATGGGATTCTGGCTATTAGACTGAATAGGGAATTCTAGCTCCAGAAGGTTTTTTTTGTCAGTAAGTCTATGTAGACTTATTTGTACTAGTTTGCATGAACTATACTTTTGTTATGCTAGTCTATTGGTTTCATGGGCCAGATTTTGGCCTGTTCACATAGTTACTCCGTGTGGACTTACCTCTTGATGGCTTTGTGCTAAGGCTTGAGAGTTTATCTCTGGCTATGATCATAGGTCAAAGGTGAGGTATCTATAAGGACTATGCTCAATTTTAGCATAACTTTTCATCCACAGATAGATAGTCAATAAATGGATCATTCAAATACTTGAGGATATGCTTCAAGCATGTGCCATAGAGCCTAAGGGTAGTTGGGATAGATATTTGTCTTTGGCATAATTCGTTTACAATAATAATTACCAAGCGAGCCTTAGTATGACTCCTTATGAGGCATTATATGGGAGACGATGTAAAACTCTCTTATGTTGTAGTGAGTTAATTAAGCACAAGCTTATGGGACTAGATTTAGTCAAGGATACTAAAGAGACGGTAAAGATCATTAGAGAAAGACTAAAGCCTTCTTTAGATAGACAAAAATCCTATGTGGATTTGAAGAGAAGAGATATCAAGTATAAAGTTGGCAATAAAGTTTTTCTTAAAGTATCTCTATGGAAAAAGGTATTATGATTTGTTAAGAAAGAGAAGTTGAGTCCGAGATTCATTGGACCATACGAAATCATAGAACATTTGGGTTCATTAGCCTACAGACTAGCTTTTCCTCTAAAGTTGTAGTAGATTCATGATGTGTTCCATGTTTTGATGCTGAGAAGATATAGATCGGACCTTTCACATGTTTTGACAGTTGATGAAGTGGAGATAAGACTAGACTTATCATATGAAGAAGAACCTATTAGCATTCTAGCCAAAGAGGTCAAGGAATAATGGTATAAGACTGTGCCGTTAGTGAATGTCTTATGGCGACCTCACAGCATGGAAGAGGCTACTTGGGAAAATAAATCTCAAATACAGGTATAATACTCATATTTATTTAAACTAGGTATGTTGAGGATAACATTTTCTTCTACGAGGGGAAGAATTGTAACGACCCGAAAATCCCGACTCTCGTGAACAATACTTCTCTAGATGAATAGTGCTTCCCAAAACCTGAGTCGCACTAAGTGTACTGATGGAGAGTATTAATTATAAGAGAATTTTTAGGCAAAGTTTGAAGTCAATCCGAAGTTGTTCGTATGGTTAAAAACAGTAATTAAGATTTTATGGCGGTGTCTTATGAATAGTGGCACAAGCAAAGATGAACTGTAAAATAAATAAAAATCTGCTCAAAATAATTCAAAAATGTTACAACCTAGTACTTAAATATTTCAAATAGCCTAATGGCTTTGGAATCAAAATTTTTTGAGTTCGAGAACTATTTTTACCCAATTTTCGGGCCATAAAATGTATTAATTTTTCAAGTTATTATTGTAATTTTGGCTTTACATATTAGGAGGATTTAGGGCTTAGATTGATGGAATATTAGGGATAAAAATAGGGAAAAGTTAACATTCTTATCAGTTATAATACTTTTTTAGAGGAAGGCAAAATTATTTTTAGAAAGGGTATAAATAGGGAAATTTTAATTTCCACCCATTTACACCATAACAACACCTCCTCCTTCACTCCACCAAGAAAAAAATCGTCCCCCTCTCCCTCTCTTTTTCCTTTTTAATTTCTTCCTCCACAAAATGACCCACTCCAGAAGACTATACTTGATTCATAGAGGGTCTTGTAATGAGTATGTGAACACCAAAATCAATGAGAATAGTGGTTTATTTTAGGAGAAAAACTGAGAAGAATCCCGAGGTAAATAGTAACCTCATAATTCTCTAGTTTTTCTTTTTCTCTAATTTTATTTTTCATGGGTTCCTTGGGTGTTTTAGAGCATATATATAGGCTTAGAATATTTTTTTCAATGTTTATATTATTTTACACTAATTATTTATTTTTGTACCCTTTTATATTCAAAGGAGATACGTTGACTTAGGCTTTCCAAGGTAACGAGAAGGCCTAGGCTGACTTTGAGTGTCCTATATGACCATACTTGGTAGGTAAAATAAGCTTAATTTGTATGGAATTGCATTAAAAGTGTTATATACATTATGTCCACATTAGTAATAAATGAAATAAAATCCAAAAAAATGAAATAAATGCTATAAATAGAAATTTAAGATGAATGACATTATACAAGCATGATATGTGATGGTTTAGTGTGATTATGAGTGATGAAATTGCAAGAATATTGATATTGAGCTTATAAATGCATTATGTAAGTTGAAAATTGAGTATTCCATTGTTATGTGCCATATGCCTAAAATTATGTACGTATGGTTATTGTATGATTAGAACATGTACAATGGATGTAAAGTGTGGTAGATTGCCATGGAATGACTTGGTACATAAGTGTGCAACATTATTCCTACTTGAATTGATAAGCGCACTAATGTTTGTTTGAATGCTCTTGTCAATTAGAAAGTATCATATGTGCATGAATGCGATGTGCCAATATGTTTAAGGTGGATTTTTTACATTTAATGAATATATATGTGCTATAAATACATGATGAGGCATTGTATGACCATTTGAATATAAATATTAAAAAATGCCATGAAATGATTGTTTAAATTGATATTTGGGTGTTGGTTAACATGATGATATGTTTTTGTGATTTGATACCATTATACCTAGGAAACAGATCCTATAGATAGTAATAGACATTGATAGGCCTAAGTTGGCCAACTGTATATATGTGGGCCATGTAAAGGTGCAATGAGGCCAATGGTGATTTTTAGTCGTATAAAAATATAAAAAGTGAAATTGGTTAATTTGACAAATAATGACATGTTTAATGATGCTTATATAGTTAGACAACCTAGTTTAGATAGGTCAATCAGTTAACTAATATTTGTAGCAACTACTAGCATACCTTCGAGTATAAGACTTATAGGTCATTGATTTATGTGTTGACAGGCATGAGACACTTCAGGCCTAAGCTTGATTATGCATCTGAGGAAGTGAGAGCCTTTAGGCCTTAGATTTATGTGCTAACATGCATAAGAGCCTTCAGGCCTAAGATTTACATACCTAAGCGTATAAAAGCCTTCGAGCCTATGTGTTATGCATCTGCGGATGTGAGAGCCTTCGGGCCTAAGTGTATGCATCTATTGATATGAGAGTGTTTGGGCCTATGTATATGTACCTATAGGTATGAGATCCTTCAGGCTTAAGTAATTTTATTATCCAGTCTTGGTTAGTTATCTTATTGATATAGGCATAAGTTAAACAAATCAAAATGACTCAAAAATGCTTACATTAGAATTATATGTTAAATTTCATTAATATATGACATATGGAGATAAGCAGGTTAAATCACATAAAAATTGGTCTTAAGTCATTCAATTATGATTATTATCTTCATATGGCTATAAATGATGTAATTATGATTTTGATGTGCATAAATGAGTCTATGTGTGCATAAGGGCAATTTTGACACAAAAAACATGTATGTCGTTATTCTTTGCATATATGATTATGGTATGGTAGTTTACATGCTATTACAATGATGATATGATATATGTTATGCTTTATAATCTTTAAATGACTATTACATAATGTTTGTGAGTTTTGGCATATTTGATATTTAAAGGCATGATTATTACATGAAATATGCATGTTTGTATATAAGACACTGAAATTCCATGTTTATGATATTAAGTTCAAAAATGGCTTGTGAGCATATATGGGCATGTTAAAACTAACCTTTTTACAAGTTAAAGTGATTACACCACTAATTGATATCTTAGCACATTGCTTGTTTGTGATGCATAGGTAACTGGGCAGTAGATTAGAGCCAAAGCTTCTACATATCAAGAGACACAAAGATAATCCTTACATGGTTATTTTTTACTTTTTGTAATAATAATTATGATTAAATGTAGTAGTTAATAGTTAGTGTGCTCTTTTGATCTCGGAGGGATTGGGTTTAATTCATATTTTGTAGTGGTGTTTTTGTAATCAAATATTATAAATATTGATTTTGTTTTTCTGCTTCCCACATGTTTGTCTGTGATTATGAGTATGCATGTGAGAATGTTGGTTATGGAGAGCATGAGGTTCATTGTGTTTTGTATTGTGATTGGAGGGACAGAAGGACCCATTGAGTTGTAGATGAGATTATTAATGTTATAAAAGTGTTTTTAAGGAGCTAAAATTTTTTAAAATGTCCCAGTACAACCATTAGGCTACTGAATTTTTGACACGATGACCCTAATGTTTACCTCAATTTGCATGTAAAAAGATTTTCATAATTGAGTCAAGAAATGTTTTTCTATATAAAACTTTTAAATTTAATGTGATTTTAGATAATGAAATTGGATATCATTTTACACGGATGCATCCCCCGTTTGGCTTTGGTGTACGGATCAGGTAGAGGGCACCATAAAGTCATTGGAAAATTTTGGCATAATGCCTCAGTACAGTTGTTATATTGCCAAATTTTTAGCATGAGGATCCCTAAAATAATGTTTTTTTTCTATGTTTTAAAAGTTTTTTTACAAACTCACATTTTTATAAATCAAACATTTTAGTAACAATAATTGTAAACACATTTTTAATATGTTAAGATAAGGTAGTTTGGATATTAAGCTTGTGCACACACTCCCTATTCAGGTCCAATGATCGAATCGGGTTAGGGTGTCACATTTGGTTGCATTACAGCATCAATTTAAATATTCCTTCATAACATATGAGTGTTTTAGGATTAAATACATACACCACATGATTTATCATATTAAGGATTATGCTTGTTCTTTTACTTATAATTAAGATGTGTCATACATTGGACAGTGATGACAAAGTTGAGATCCATACTCTGACCATCGTTGGCAAAGAGGCTTCTAGAGGAGGGTCAATTTCTCGAAGCAATATATAGACACTAGGTCTCTAGGGCTCTTATGTTCAATTTGCCTAATGATGATAAAAAGGACAAAAATCCTAATAAAAGGGGTCTTTTACGTCTGAATCGAAGATCTCAAAATTTTTCAAAAAAAAAGGTCAAAACGAAAGAATGGTCGTTTTCTTAGCAAAAGTGGCCATTCTGGACCCAAAAAAGCCATTTTGATAGCCAAAATGGTCGTTTTGATTATTATAGCCAAAACGGGCCATTTTCGCAAAGGGAATGGCTTTTCTAGGCCTAAAATGGGTTGCTTTCACCGTTTTGCTAGCCAAAAAGGCTGTTTTGAGCCCAAAACAGCCATTTTCATCCAAAAAGGCCGTTTTTAGCCTCGGCAAGCACATATAAAAGCCAAATGGGTTTTTCCTTAGCAATGTTGGTTATTTTTAGGTGAGAGAAAATATTTAGAGAGAGAAACTACACCAAAAAAGGCAAAAAAACTTTTTAAACACCATTTTTTTTGAATTTCTGAAGATTCAAGCATGTTTTTTTCAACCTGATCAAGATCTTTTCTGAAGGCAAATATACTCTGTGTGTCAACTGCCCATTTTTCTACTATTTTCATTTTTCTTTTCATTTTATCCATCTACTAGTTAGATGTGATAATTTATTTGTGCAATATTTTTTATATTTGTGACTGCTCAGTTTTGTTTTATTTCTGTATACCTGTCTATTTTTGCTTTGCATCCAAATATATTATTTTTGTCATTTTTAGTGGTTTCATTTTTCTTCTGCTTATCCATCTACCAGTTAGATGTGATAATTTATTTGTGCAATATTTTTATATTTTTGTGATTGTTCATTTTTATTTTATTTCTATCTGTCTGTCTATTTATGCTTTGCATACTAATATATATTATTTTTGTTGTTGTGATGCAAGTTGTTTGATTATTTGGGATTTGACTGTTATCTTTTTTAGCTACCTCATTAAGTCTTGGTGAAGTAATCTTTTAGAACCCATTATTTTCTAGTGTCTATTTCATTCTGTGTTTTTTTGCATTTTTTTATTGATTGCTTTTATTATTTCCTATTTTTTATTAGATTGTATTTTAGGTATCCCAAAATATAATTTTATTTTTTATTATTTATTCGGTTAGGATGTATTTTAGGTAATTGCCCTATATTATAATTTTATTGTCAAATTATTTCCCTATATATTCCATGAATGTTGTAATAATTAGAAAATTACTTTTTTACGTAGTTAGAAAAATAATTGAAATATTATTATTCAATTAATTAGTGTCTTACTAATAAAATGGATTTCAATTTTTTTTAATAAAAGTCACAATAAGAAAAAAATTATTTTCCTAAAATTGACATGTGAGAACCAAAGTTCTTAAATTGAATCCATCACCCGATTTTATGTATGACACTTCTAATTTCAATCTCAAAATATTCCATGAAAACCAAATTTGGTAGAAAAATGATTTGCATGTTAAAAAGAAATAATCATCAAAAATCATATTTTTACCTAATAAATTAGTGTTTTGCTAATAAAATAAATTATAATTCTTTCTTAATAAAAGCTATAACAATAACATCCATTTTCTAGAATCGACATGTAAGAACCAAAGTTC
This sequence comes from Hura crepitans, assembly GCA_948208565.1. Classification (NCBI taxonomy): domain Eukaryota; kingdom Viridiplantae; phylum Streptophyta; class Magnoliopsida; order Malpighiales; family Euphorbiaceae; genus Hura; species Hura crepitans. Next base: position 7,355 of record CANXYI011380561.1, on the reverse strand, counting down.
TCAAACTGTTCTTCCAAATAAAAGTCACCATAATAAAATCCATTTTTTCAAATTAGTATACGAGAACTAAAGTTCTCAAACCTATCACTTGATTTCAATAAAAGTCACTACAATAAAATCCATTTTTCAAAATTGGCATACGAGAACTAAAGTTCTCAAGACAATCAAACTGCCTGATTTCATGTATGATATTTCAATTCTAAGTACCTATTTATTTTCCTTGTAAATATGTTTTGTAAATTCTCATACATGATTATGTGATTTACATTAATTGTAAAATGTCACTTGAGAAAATGAACAATATTATAAATTCAAACAAATTTTCTATAATAATTTGAGGTATAAATAAGAGTAGGGTTCCACACCACTCTGGTTTTGGCCCTATAAGCTATTTCTTGGCTTCAGTTGGGTGGTGACTCCTACCTTGTAGTGCCCAACTCGCTCTTCCTAGGCTAATCAAATAAGAGTGGCCCTAAATTCCTCTAGCCTCTTTCTCATCTTTAGAGAATCGAGGAGTGAGGTTTAGGTCGAGTCTTTGGCTGTTTCAGTTTGATCGACCAAAGGAAAATAAAAGGGATGTGAACACAATGCTAGACAAACATTGTTAGCAATAGGTGTACCATCGATTTTCCTTTGAGAGATGTTAGATATGTTGAGACATGCTACTACTATTACACTTACTGCACTTGCACCAATACCACAGCCACCATAGCCATAACCTCAGGCTTTCTAAAAGACATACCTTAAGAAGATTAAGAAGATGGGTGTTGATAACATCAAAGGTGAGAGAGATATAGATATTGGTATAGTAGAGTATTAGTTTGACATGATAAAGCAGATTATGAACCAGCTAAAATTCCCCCCTGAAGAGATGGTTATTTATGCAACATCTCTCTTATAAGAAGAAGCATACCAATGGTGGGTTACAACCATAAAACACAAGGTTGAAAAAGGACTTGACATGGGACTTATTTCTAGAGGAATTCTATAAGAAGTACATTACATTGAGGTACTTAGACAATAAAAGACAAGAGTTTATGAACTTAAAATAAGGCTATAAGACTATAGTAGAGTATAAGAAGGACTTTGCCATGTCGAGCATATATGAAAAGATATGGTGGTGACTAAAGTTAATAGATGTAAGAAGTTTGAAAAGGGGCTCATCATTGAGATTATGACTTAAATTGCTCCTATGAAGATTAAAGACTTTACAACTCTCCTAGATGCTTGTTATATAGTTGAAAAATGTTAGAAAGAGAAAAGAGAACTATATAAAAGGAAGATATCCTATGGCTAAGGAGTGACTAGTAGGGCTTAGAATCAAGACAAGAAGTTTAAGGGAAGTAAGACTGAGGGGCAATCACAACTTTTCCAGAGATAGGGTTAGTCCCAAAAGTAAAGACATAGGGACCGAAGTAAAAGGAAGCATCAGTTATAGGTGGCCATTGTACTGAGCTCCACAGCTTAGAGTAATCTTACACGTTAGTGCCCTATATGCCATAAGACATATAAGAGAGAATGCTAGAGAAACATGATGGGATTATACTTTAGGTGTGGTTGCCAGAACACTTTAATAAAAGACTATCTAAGGAGATCTAATATTGGTCAGGGATTTACACCTACTTTTGCTTAAGATTAGAGAGGAGATCATGGTGATAGGTGAGATAGGATAGAGGAAACTCAAAGGGCTAGATCCAAGACTAGAGCAGAGCCTAGGCACTAGCCAAGCAATATGGTATTCCAGCTACGGAGGAGGTAGACTCTTTAGACATTATTATTGTCACCTTCCTTCTCTTTGACTATCATGCTTTGGCTTTAGTAAATCTAGGGTTTACATACTCATATATATACACTACATGAGCATAAGATCGGTGGTTAGTATCAGAGCTTCTTGACCTAGAAATTTTAGTTAGCAACCTCTATAGGCCAACATGTACATGGAATTTCCTTTGATGGTACAAGGACACTAGTTTTTAGCTAACCTTATGGAGTTTCCTTTTAGTGAATTTTACTTGATCTTCGATATAGATTAGTGATCTAAGTATCAAGTGATCATGGATTGTAAGTAGAAAAGGTTGTCTCTTAAAGCTAAAGATGGCACATAGATTACAATTGTAGGGGAAATAATGGTTTGTCTCTCCAATTTTATCTTAGCTATTACAGCTAAAAGGTTGATAAGAAAGGGTTGTCAAGCTTTCTTAGCTCATATGTGTAATGTTTAAAGAGAAGACTTAGATGATAGTTCTATACTAGTTTTGTCAGAATAAGTAGATATTTTTCTTGAAGAGTTATCCAATTTGCCACCTAAATGGGAACTCGAGTTCAGTGTCGAGGTTTTACTTGGCATTGCTCTGGTGTTGATAGCTTTATGTAGAATGGCTCTAACCAAGTTAAAGGAGTTAAAACTTTATTTGCAAGAATTGCTTAATAAGGGTTTTATAAGACTGAATGTATCACCATAGGGAGCACTAATTTTGTTTGTGAAAAAGAAGGATGGTTCTCTTAGGTCTTATGTGGATTATTGATAGTTAAACAAGGTGACCATAAAAAATAAGTACCCTTTACCATAGATTGATGATTTATTTGATTAGCTTAGAGGAGTTGGGGTGTTTTCTAAGATTGATTTGTTATCCGAATATTACTAATTAAGGGTTAAAGAATTAGATGTGGTTAAGACTACTTTAAGGATGTGTTATAGCCATGATGTGTTTTCGGTAATGCCATTTAGGCTTACCAATGCTCCACCATATAGTGGAAACCACCCAGGAATATGATAAAGATCAGAAGTTTTCTAGGTTTGGGTAGGTATTGCAGGCAATTTGCTAAGGGTTTCTCTTTGATTGCAGTACTTATTTCTCATCTGTTGAGAAAGGATATAAAGTTAGTGTGGGATGATAGATGTTAAGAGAGCTTTGAGAATTTGAAAGCTATGTTAACAAAGGCTCCAATTCTCATATAAGCAGTGATCATGAAAGATTTTGCCATGTATAGTGTTGTATCTCATAGTGGATTGGGGTGTGTGCTAATGCAAGAAGGTAAGGTTATTTCTTATACTTCAAGGTAGTTGAAACCACATGAGAAGAACTATGCCACTGATAAACTAGAATTGGCAGTAATAGTGTTTGCTTTAACAATTTGGAGACACTACGTCTATTTAGTGAAGTGTTATACTTATACAGATCATAAAAGTCTGTAAATATCTTCCTACCTAGAAAGAGTTGAACTTAAGATAGAGATACTAGATAGAGTTGATCAAGGATTATGATTGCCTGATTGATTATCATCCAGGAAAAGCTAATGTAGTGGCAAATGCTCTTAGTAGGAAGTTCATGCCAACTATAAATTTTATGAGTGTCAAATTATAGTTAGTGATTGATAATGCTTTATTGCTAGAGATATATGTAAAGCCTAGTTTGTTGTAACAAGTTAAGGACTCTTAGAGAGATGATAATAAGCTGATGAGTGTGATTAGTGCTATTCAAGAGGGGAAGCCCACTGAGTATAAGATAAAGAGTGATGGTTATTTGTACTACCATGATAGGATTTGTGTACCAGATGTGAAAGAGCTGAAGAAATAGATTCTGCAAGAGGCTCATAGTGCTTCTTATGCTATGTATCCTAGTAGCACTAAGATGTATCAAAACTTGAAGTTGTCTTATTAGTGGTTAGGTATGAAGAGAGATGTATCTGAATTCATGACCAAATGCCTCACTTGTCAACAAGTGAAAGCTAAACATTAAGTTCCATTTGGATTGCTTTATCTTTTATCAATTCTAGAATGGAAATGGGATAAGGTCACTATAGATTTGTTGATGGTTTACAAATGACAAAAAGTATATGTAACTTACTTTAGTTGGTGTCAAATCGCTTAATGAAGATTACTCATTTCATACTAGTTCAAATGGACTATTCTCTAAAGAAGTTGGTTGAGTTGTATAATGATGAGAAAGTTACATTACATGGAGTGCCATCTTCTACTATATTTAATCTTGACATGAAGTTTACATCAAGATTTTGGAAGAAGCTTCATAATGCCATAGGTACTCAGTTAAGCTTCAATACAACATTTCATCTATAAACTGACAGACAATCAGAAAGAGTTATTCAGAAAGTTTTTTGATACTTAAGTGATTGGATAGTTAGTTATGTATAACATTATTCTGATGATAAAGCATGTTTATTAGGTGCCTAAAGATATGTTAAGGAGTAGTGCCATAAAGTTTTAAGGTAGCTAGGATTGTTATCTATAGTTGGCAGAATTCATCTATAATAATAGCCATTAAGTAGGTTTAGGAATAGCTTCATATAAGATATTTTACGAAAAGAAGTGCAAAACTCTATTATGTTGGAATGAGTTGAGTGAGATGAAACTTATGGGCCCAAACTTGATCCAATATGCTAAAGAGAAAGGCAAAATCATTAGAGATAGATTAAAGGCAACTTTAGATAGATATAAGTCATAGGATGACCTGAAGAGGAGATATGTACAATATGAAGTGGGAGACAAGGTGTTTCCAAAGGTTTTACCTTGGATGAAGGTTTTGTTGTTTAAAAAGAAAGGCAAGTTGAGTCTAAGGTTTATTTGTCCATATGAAGTGATAAAATGTGTTAGACAAATAGCCTACTATCTAGCTTTGCTTTTTGGACTTCAATAGATGCATGATGTCTTTTGCGTGCCTAAGCTACAGAGTTACAAATTGGATCCTTTACATGTTTTATCAGTTAAAGAAGTTTAGGTTAGACCAAATCTAATATATGAGGAGGAACGTATAAAGGTTTTTGCAATAGAGGTGAAATAACTTTGAAACAAGTCTGTGCCCTTAGTAGTTTAAACACATTATGGCATGGAAGAAGCCATCTGAGAGATTGAAGCTTAGATAAGGGAGTAGTATACTCTTTTGTTTGAACCAAGAAAATTTGAGGATGAAATTTCTTTTAAGAGGGGAAGAAATGTAACACCTAAAGAATTTCAATTTTATGAATAATACTTTCTTGGGATGAATAGCGCTCCTGAGACTCATGGTGCACTAAAGTTACTAAAAAAAAGTATTAGTCACAAAATTATTTTGTACAAAGTTTGGAATTTGTTGAAGTTTCATTTGATTATTTAAAATTGCTAAGAAAGTTTTTACTATAGTGTCTTGGGAATAGTGACCAAAGCAAAGTTGTACCGTAAATAATTTTCAAAGTTGATCCAAAAATTCTAAAACCTATAGAACCTAATACTCAAAAATTCCAATGAATCCAATGGCACTAGAATTGTAATTTTTATAGATCAAAAAGTATTTTTACTAAAATTGTGTTACATGAAATTAAGGTATTTTAATACTATTTTTAGCAAATTCCAAGCTCCTATTTTTAGAGTCTTATGGGATATTAATTTAATTAATTTTTTGAAAGAAAAATTGAAGAAAAATAAAGTTAGTTCAATTTAAAAAAAATATGGAAGAAGAGGGGAAATAATTAACTATCCATAAATTTCTACATTTAAATATAAGTAAAATTTTCTAAAGTTGGTCAGTTATGGAATAGTGTCAACACCCTCTCTCTCTCTCTCTCCTCCCTAGTTCTAGTTAATGCCTCATCCCCTACAATCCTAATTTTTATTCTTCAATCTCCTCTTTCAAAGCAAAATCAAGCCATGAAAATTGAATGCTAGCCCTTCCACAATCTTTAAGAATAGTAAGAAGCTAAATTTTACAGAAAGATCACGTAGAAAGTTTGGTTTAATAACCTAATAAATAGTACCTATTTTTCATTCCAGTAAGTTTTTTTGAACTCTGACATTTTTCTAATGCTCCATGAGTGCCCAAGAGTATTTCCAAGTAATTAGATTTTATTTTTAGCAACCACATGATTGTATACGGATTTTAACAAAATGAATCTATATTTCATAGTTCAGTAGGGGGACAAATGAAGCGATAAAGGGAAGGAAAAGGCATGATAAGATCTTATGTGTACTTTTTGACATGAAAAGTAAGTGTAATCACTATAATACATTCCATAAATATATGCCCTAAATGTGTGTATGTGTGTTTGTGAAACTATGTTATGAGAAATTAGAATTTAATAAAAAAATGCAATCATTTTTACATGCCTTTTCTATGTGTGTATTATGATAAAAATGATAATGTGAATGTACATTACCTTATGGCCAAAATTATTATTGTTATGCATAAGACTGTATATGTGAATTTTGTAAATGCAATTGGAATAAATATGGTTCAAAGTGTGTATAGTATACATTATATGAGTGGTATGAAATTAATAAGCTCATGGAATATGTGAAAATGAATTGAAAGGTGTAAAAACCCTTCATCAAAATGTGCATGTTGGTTTGCTATGTGCATATTTACTTAATATGTAATAATTTATGTGTTAAGTGCATTATTGATGTAGCGTGAATATGGCATTTATGAAGCATGTGACCAAAAGAATGCTTTTTAATGGGAATGATGAATAGGCTAAATGATTTAAGGCATAAAAGTTTGTCTTATAAGTGTTAAGAATGCCTAAGAATATAAAGTTATGTATTGCTCAGTGTTAGTGTGCATTGGGTTAAAATTTTCTAAGTAATAGTGCATGAAATTTAAGTTTTAGGAATATGTAAATTCTATAGTTACCAGACATATGAATAGTGTATATTCTAATTTATGAGCTAAGTTACCTGAATGATATGTGGCCTATGTTAAGTTATTTAGTCATAAAAATTGACTTATAATCTTACTAGTGATGTAAGTTAAAAATGAAGGAAGCAATATGTTTATATATTTAGTAAAATAAACGTATCATGTGTCTAAATGCTTTCTGATGATTTTAAGTGCATATTTGTGAATGCTTCTTAAATGTGATGTCTATGTCTTATTTTATCATGGGAATATGATTTTTAAGAACCATAAAAGACATTCAAATGGCATACATAGACTATATAAGCAAAATAGACTAAATTAAGATGGAAAATTTTAGTAAATGTAATTAATAGGCCATTCTAGAAAAGCAACCTAATTGTATAGGTTAACAAGTCAACTAGGGTTATTAGCTGCTGCTAGGTACATCTAAGACTTTTTATGTTAGTCGATAGGCTTATGTTATTTGGTGACCTTCATGTCTATGTTATATCAGTCTCTAGGCCTATATTGGTAGATGGACCCTTGAGTTTATACTTGGTCGTAATGGCCTTATACATGTTATGTTAGTCTTTAGACTTATGTTGATTTTTGTCTATTGACCTATGTTATGATCGATCGATGGGTCTATGTTATGATTAGTCTTCAGACATATTTTGAGATCGGTCTACAAACTTATGTGATGATTCGACTGATGGGCCTATGTTATAATCAGTCTTCAGACTTATG
>CANXYI011380556.1:0-10738 GCA_948208565.1 Hura crepitans | reverse complement strand
AAATCCCATAACATACACATCATTTATCATCACATACACTATATGTACATGCCATGCCACATCACACACCCTCTCGACCAAAGAGAGACCATACTCTTCCATATACTTCTTCCATTAAATAATCCCATAAATCATTTCATTTAGCATGGAATTAACATCAAAGTAGGCTTAATTCACTATTACACACACACTAACCACCACAATCACTAATTCCATACAATGTACACTTAAAATAACCATGGCATGCCTCAAATACATTAAATTCACATACCTTATCACCTTTGAAGTTTTTTATACACCTTGACACCCTTACTTCCCTTGTTAACCGTCACTTTCCCTTAAACCTACATACACACATACATGGCTTAAAAAAATTCATCAAAAATTCCCTAAGCCTCTAATGGAAATTCCATGAACATGAGGAGTCTTAGGATGATGGAATCCTCTAGGAAATAAAATAAAAAGGGAAGAAAACCACTTACACATAAACTTGAATTTTCAGCCCCTTTCTTATGTACACTCAGTATTTCTTGAATTTTCTTAAACTTTAGGCTTGTTTATAGCCTCCTAAACCTTCAAGAATCAATTCTTGACTCATTAATGGAATTTTTGGTGATTCTTTATGGTAAAATTAAGCTTGGGAAGCCATAAAAATGGAAGAGAGATAGAGAGACAAGCATCAGGTGGAAGAGAAGAAAATGGTGGGTGAAGGGTGGTCCTTGCCAAGTGGATGCCTATATGTCACCATGACCCTTATATTATGAGGTTGGGTGGCTCGAGTGGTGATACATGTCACCCGAGCTTCTTAAAAATGCTTAGTTTCGATTGAAACTTTGAGAAATTTTAAAAATTCACTCGGACCTTAAAAAATAATTGTGTTAGCTTTAAAAATGCTGGATTAGGCCTATTTAGGGCCTCATAAAATTACACAACCAAATTAAATCAACAAGATAGTTAACCAATTTCTTCAGTTTGCATGAAAATCTTAAAATTAAGGGAAAATAGCAAACCTCAAAAATTAAAAATTCCTTCACCAATGGCCTCAAGGGAATTTTTAACCTTTAGGGCATAGTATTTTTAGGTTTATCCGAGCACATCCCGAGTCATTTCCAACCAAAGTCTATTTGAGCCTATGACCCACAAGATTTTGACCTAAAATAATTTATTGGTTCTGCTAAATCTTTAAATTAAGTCATTTTCATCATTTTTGAGCCTCTTAAAGTTTTATGACCAATATGCCCTTACCTCGGGCCTCGTGAAGGTGATCTAGCACTCCAAGCACACTTTTCGAGCCTCAGAGGTACTGTTCACAGAGCTTTGGCTTACGGGTATTACAATATCTATATTTCTTATGTTTTGTCTATACCTAAAAGACAACTATCCAAAATTGGATAATGGGACGAGATGTGCCTGAAGGTTAAGATGTTGCTCGAAGGTTATAAACTAGAACTGAAGGTCATAAACGCACCTGAGGGTTTGCTAATAGCTGTTAAAACTCCCTAGTTGATTGGTCAACCTATCCAATCTAGGTTATTTAATTATATGGCACATTATCATGATTATTAGATTTCTCATACTTAGCAAGATTTATAACTGCTTTATAGTTATGTATCACATTTGCATGTCTTTATGGAATGCCATTATTCGTACTTTATGATCAATTCACATATATGTCTCAATATCTACATTTTATATACAACATGATAGATTATGTATATAAACAATTTAGGACTTCTTAATATATGATTTAAACACCACAATTCTTGCTTAATATTAGGCCTTTTGGCCTTAACCATATATACACGTAATTATAGCTTACTTTTCTCATTATGCCTCTTATAGGATTAGGCATAGCTACATACTAATTGTCATTATCACATTATTATCTCATTTTGGATATACATTTGCTCTCATATTATGGATAATGCATGTGTCATAAATGACATCTTAAAGCTTAATTATGTTAAACAAAACATAATGAATACATACCTTAATGTCATTTTCTATACTCATTATGATTTGGCCTAAAAGCGTTAGCCATTCGGCTTACATACCAACTATGGCATCAAATTTATTTTATGCCTCATGCATAAGAATAGTAACATACTATCATATAGACCTCACAAATACTTGAATTAACTCTTTAAGGACATCATGCATAGTTCATTTTTCTTAAGCTACCCCAAGTGGCATAGCATAACCACCACAAATTTTATAAGAATTTTGGCCAACACTATAATTATGCAAGCAACTAAGAGTTTAAGCTTAATAACAACATTTCCTAATATTTCCTAAATCTTCCTTAGTTGTTACCACATCAACTTATATAAGCAAATTATATGGCATTGAGAATCACATCATCCTATGCCTATTCAAGTAACATTTTAGAACATATAAATCACTAAGCGTCTAATACATCATCTTATATTTAATATTGTACATTAGTTATGCTTAGACATACTAGTAATTAACACAACTCCATTAATTTCTTATGATAGCACTAATTACATGTCACCATTCACATACTTTATACAACATCACACACATATAATGATCATGTTAAGTTGAACACATTTACATACTCTTACTTATGAGATATTATTCTATTTGAATTATCTGCCATCTTATACTTCGAGCATTCCCATATTCATATTCTCATATATCTTTGGAAATACTTATCATTTTTGTAATTCCATCATAGTATATAGTTTATGCATAAATAACTCAATTTCCACTATCAATTACATGTTTACGTAAATGTGTTCTAAGCATCTACATCACATACGTAGGCATATGCAAATCTATGAATGCACACACATGAATCATAATATATATATATATATATATATGGTTTCGTCTCAATTCACAATCTGAATGTAATTGGTCTCAATTCACATCCAAACTTATTTTCATAATGTCTCACAATATATACCTATAATTACCTTTAACTCAATTCCATCTAATATCCTTATGTTAGTAAAACTTCAAAATCATATTAAAGGTATAACCATGCATATGAAATAAAGCTATATTCTAACACTTTCTCGTATAAACATATCCACAATTTATTTTATCATACACACACACACACACATATACATATCCACCATACTTTACTTAACACATAGACACATTTTTAATTTTTTTCCACTTGGAATATGGAAAATATAGAAAGTAACTAGATTATAGCATAATAAGCTTGGATATTTACCTTTAGAAGCTCAAAAATTCCTTAATCCATAAGCCTTTCCTTTCTTAAATCCAAATATAGTTGTCATAGAATCTTTAGATTCTCGAAAACAACATAAAAATTTACTCAATTAAAATTCAAAAATTCCATATTAATATCCACACCAAACTAATTACTAAAATCGATTAAACTCTTGTAGAATTCAATATCAACTCATAAAATTTTAACAAGATTTGCTAACCTTGCTTAGTTTGAAAATTCAAGTTCAATACTCTTCAATTCAAATAATTCAATACAATCCAATCATTGCTCTTATATCTGTGGGTGGATAAGGGTATAACCCACTAATTAGAGCCAAAATTCTCCTCCCCTCTATTGCTATCCTCATTTTTGTAGAAATTCTATAAATAGTTACTATATGGCTTCGATTCCTTCTCTTCTTTATCTTGTCTTAACTAAATCGCTTCAACATACACAAGAATAAATACAATTTATTAACCCAGTATTATGCTTTTAACTTCTTATTCATATCCTTTGAAACATGCTGGGATCAGTAAATAGAAAACTTAAGGACCTAAACCAAAACCCTCAATAAGGATGCATCACAAGACTTTCTCAATAGAACTAAAAAAATCCATATTAATAGGTGTACAAAGTAGTTTACTGAATATAATTGAATTCCTATCTAAATTCCAAACATCAAAATGTGATATATTAATTGAATTTGCTAAACTTTTTGGTTTGACATTTTTAGCAACAATTTTACCACAAGCTACTGCCATTCTGAACATGTAGCCTCCTCTTCCACTTACTGACAACTAACTACAGCTAGTGTCACTTCTATCATTAAGTCTAAGCCACCATCACATAAGGAAACTGGCGTTCATCTTAACTTGACATTCTTCCTTTCTCTCTCTCTTTTTTCACTTTACAATAGTAGCTTCGCTATTGAGCTCCTATAACTAGTGCTGACACTCATAGTAGCCAGCCTATCCACTTCTACCTCACTTTCTCTGGCCTTACAAGTACACTTATTTCCCTTATTTATTTCATATTATTTTTTTCTTAATTTCATATAGATGTTCACTTACATATTCTTCTATAAACTTTACATAATTTCACTAAGTATTTAATCAATATATAACTTTATACATTGCTATTTCCTATTTATACTATCATTTATCTATTACATAATAACGTCTATTTGCTTACAAATATACATTCCACTTTTTTCCATATACCATTTCCCATATACTAATTTTCCATATACCACTTATCTAGCACTATTTATTCCATTTGTTTTCTCAATTTAGTCTTCATGTGTAACTTAGGTAACATAAGTTATTTCTTTTACACTTATGACTCATATGCTATAAAATTATAATTCTTTATCATTTGTATACATAAGCTTCCAACTATAACCATATTCATTTTTATTATTTTATTTTATTTTTTTATTCCTACCATTTTATTCTTTTATTGCTTGCTTCAAAAGTATCAAATATATCACCACACTTAATATTTTTCACCTAACTTGTATGACTACTACATTTAGCCTAAACAAGTTCTCACACTTCTAATTCTTTTTTTTTTCATTTCTACATTTCCACCCTCTTATTTAGTACCTAATTGCATGTATAATCCATCAATTTCACATAACTAGTAATAATGTAAAAGCTTACTAACTTCTATACACATAAATATGCATGTTTCACGACAAAAGGCCATAGAATTAGAATACACATACCTCATATGCTTAAATCCATTAATCCTTCATCTTTTCTTCCTTAGTTTCAATATATCACCATCCTTCCTCCATTTCCACTAACTCCATAATTGGTTTCCTCATAAAAAATTCCATTAAAGTAGCATAAATCATATAAATTCATCATATATTTGTAAACTATCACCTAATTACCTCAACCAAATCACATAATTTACTTAGTTTAAAAATTACTTACCAACATTAGAATGACCCTAAAGTCTTGCCTATCACCTCTTTTTTTTCCTCTAATTCTTTGCTTCTTCCATGTATTTTTAAATAGGTAGTATAATAAGGTGGATAGAATAACCCCCCTATTATAACATTTAATGGTTATTTAGTGTAATAAGGTATAAAAATGGTGAAGAAAGGTATGAGGGGATTTCAGCCATAGAGAGGATTTAGGGAGGAAATGTTGGCTAATACTAAATGAATTTAATATTAATATTTAGGTATTTATAGGTGGAATGGATGGCTAGGATTAAAAAAGAGATTTTGCACATGGATGGTGGGATTTATTCCATGTGTAATTTTTTTTTAAAATATCACTTAATCATTTTTTTTCACCTCATTTATTGCCACTTACACTTGGATGGCCATGATGCTACTATTTAATCCAATGGCCCATTTTGCTCACTACAAAAAGATTTCGCCAAATTTCGCATAAAAATACATTTAATTGAATTTATTTTCCCAATTTTTTTTCTAATATTTCCCATGTTATACAAATTTGAGTAACATGATTTTCATATTGCTCATATTATTTGAGTATCAGAATGTGTTATTTTAAAAATTTTTTTAGCACATTTTTGAATTTTTCCATTCAACCCTAAATGATTTAATATTTACCGTAGACCATAATCTAGGTCTTATTTTTTTTTTATTTTAAACCTCTTATATGACCTCAAATGCTTCTCAAATTGCACCATAAGTCATCAAATAATTAATACTACATCCTGGTATGGTTAACTCAAATTGAGCTTGGATGTACTATTCATAGCCTTATGTCATAATTCACTAGGACCATTTCTTGAACCTTATTCTTTTCACATCTTCATGATCCTTACATGCCACATTCTTATTTTTCACCCTTCTACACATGTTCCACTCACTCTTAGGTCTTAAAATACACATTTCCAATTTTGCCCTTAGTCAATTTAAGTAATTACCATTTTGTCCTTTAATCATTTTTTGCTCTGTTATTCACACCAACTGATTCTACTCAATTTGTGCATCTATTTCACTCTCACTTTTTCTTTAAATTCCAATTATATCCCTAAAAAATTGACCAAAAGTCACAGTTTGATAATAACACTTAATACCTAAGACCAAAAATCTCAAGCCCAAAGATACTTATACTACTAATACAATGAGATGAATTTGTTGATATACATTATATCTCCCTATGTATATCTCATGTCAAGGTATCCAATGTACTTATTTCTTAAACAAGCATCCACATGTTAACTTTAAGCATTGCCATACTTACAAATTGTGAGAACTACTACTTGACCTAGTCAAGGAGTATAACATATGCTAATCTATCTATATTAATAATGTTATTTCTTGGTAATGCTATGATAGAGATCATTCAGGTATAGACACATTTGCATGTAATAAGAATCTCACATCATGAAAACTTCATGATTTCTTCTACACTGTATCTTTCACACCAAGGACTTTGTTATGGAGTTTAAGAATTTTATTTAAGCAAAAGAATTAATATAAGCACTTTTAATAAATAATGGATAACTTATTCATAATTGAATCAATGTATGTATAAAAAGTGTCCCCATTACATGTGTGCTCTAGGGAATACTACTAATAGGAATAATTATAATACAATGTAATGACTTTATTATGCTATAATAGCATATGTATGATAATGACAAGTATCATATGATGAGAATGCTATATTAAAAGCATGATGTGTATACATGATGTAAAGTTATAAAATAATGAGATTGTACTACTTTGACATGTTATTGGAAAACATGTGAACTACATGACGTGATATAAGGCTCCAAGTGATATGAATACATAAACATGATGCTCTATGGTGAATGACTTATCTAATGCAATTACAATAATTGATATGCATATGATAGAATTTAAACATGAATTGAACTTATGAGCTACTATATTTTTTATGGTATAATTTACATGAGAGTTTGACAATGGGACATGAATTGTATATAATGTCTAGTAATATGATGATCATAATTATTTAAAAGAACATGATATCATGAAGATATAAGATGATGATGAATATTTGGACTATATAAGAATTTGGACATAATGCTTTGACATGTATTACATGAGATTGATACAATTATGAGACCACCTAGACTTTAAAAGTTAAACTACAATTATTGACTGATATATTGCCACATGATGACATGCTATGATACTATTATTATTATTATACTATAAGCATGATATTGAGAGTACATAAGCTATTTGAAAAAGAATTAATTTGAAATTGATATACAAAAACATACTAAAATGCCAATGTATACCTAGACTTGAAATAGCATTGGGATGAGTTGGCATGCTAATAAAGTCATACAGTCGTGTAAGCCCCGTAGGCACTGTACAATTGATACTATATGATTACAATCATTTAAGTTCTATGAACACTATACAATTATTTGAGCTTAATTACTAATTATATCTTTATACAAGTATGGTTGGGTAAGCCCCATTTGTTACCATACAACTTATTAGCTTTAATGACCATGTTGATACTTGTTATCTAATCTATAGTAGTCTTGGAATATAGTAAACCTTGAAAATGGAAAAAATTGGAAACTAAAAATTTCTAAAAACAATATTGATTAAGAAAAATTCATGAGAAATATGAAAAATGAGTATCACATTATAAAAAAATCATGTTGCTTTTACTTGCATGAATGCATATTGTGCTCACAAGTGACAATTTAGTTATGGACAACTGATGAGGTAAGTATAAGTAAGCTTGTGCATTAAGATTGATTATGATAATGATAAACACCAACTACTATGAAATTAATTAAGGAATTATCAACTAAATATGATATGAATTAATGCAAATATATGAATATTTTGGTTGTCGCTTATTCTTATTGATAACATATAGGCAACAATACTTATAATATTATGAGTTCCTATGGATGATAATTTTTGCCTAAATACACTTTGTACAAAAGTCATAATCATTCTTATGATACTTAATCTAAGGTAAGTTTCATAATGAATGGTAACATTAATGTGTGGAATATGAAGATAATTATGATTTCATGAAATGATTGAATTAGTTATGATTGAATAATGATATAACTTGTTAAGAGGTATGCATTATTGGTGAGACATGATTATGTAAGGGTGAGGTTGATGTAAGGCTTATTATGTTTATGTTCTCATGCACCATATGGGAAATATTTTATTTACCTTTATCTCATATACAAAATGAATTAATGCTTTAAAAGTTTGACGAGGCAAACCAAAAAGGTAAGTATATTGAAGTTGCTCATTACGAATCCACAAATGTGTAAAGAGTTATGATATTTGAAATTAATTAAGGTTTAATGAACATATATGATAACGGAATTGTAAATATGTATGTCTATGTTAAGATGATGAATCATGTTTAATGATGAACTATTGATAGATATTTATTGGCTGGATAAGATGAATGGTTTGTTATAAATATGTTTAAGTATTATTATTGAAGCAAGTAAAATTGTGAAATTGTTTACACACTACTAAGCATTATTGCTTAGCATGCTAGTTTTCCACATGTAGGTTAAAGATTCTAGCATTGATAAAAGAGGCAATTGAAAGTTGGATCTATAGCTAGTTTAGAGCATATTTAGTTATTACATGAGCAAGTTTTTGTTGAGCATATTTCATTTGTTATTTTAATTATTCAGTTGAATTTCCATTTTGGGATCTCTAAAGTTTGACTTATGTTTTGATTTTTAAATTTGTAAACAATTTTTATTGGTTTGGCTTAGTTTAAAGGCCTTTATTAGGACTTTGGTTTTATATTGGTTTTTACAACTATTATTTTGCTTAATGTACGAGATTGAGACTTGGAATTTGACAATGGGTATTAAAATAGGGGAAGACAATTAAAATGTATATGATGAATGAATAATTTGAATATAGATTGTGAATAAATGAATGTTTGTCCATATAAATTGACTAGTGCCTTATGCACACAATGTGGCACTCCCCTATTCAGTATCTTTGGGTATTAGGTGGAAAGGCATCATATCCTAAGTTAAGTTTCAAATGTTTTATTTTTTTATTGCATAAAGATCTTACATGAGTTTGGAAACCTATACCATAGAGCTAAAGAGTTCTTTTCTTTTCTTTTTTTAGGATTTCCTAGGAATTCTCTTCTTACTTCACCCTATAAATCCATTGACTCTTTAAGGCTTTTCTATCTCTAGGAAGCTTAACCAATTCCAAAGTCTTATTATAATACAAGGATAGCATTTCTTCATTTATAGATGCAACCAATTTTTCCTTCTACTCGCTCTAAATTGCTTCTTAGTAGTACTCAAGTTCCTCCTTATTTATCAAAGTATGTACTCATTTGGTGAGTATCTAATAGACTACATTTAGTCTCTAGTAGACCTTTTAAGTGAAGCTTCATGCTAGTCACTAAGTACTTCTTATTGATCATTAATAATGTCATGTGTAAGAATATTAACATCATTTAATTTAAGTGTCATTTTGCACATCCACTAAATTCTCAACCTTAACTATATCATGTATAAGAACTAAATGAGTTATATCTAAATCAACCAAATAATTAACTTTGGCTTTGGCTTTTTAACTATAATGATGTATTTAATGGTTTGATCTTCTATAAAGATCACATCTTAACTTCTCACAAGCTTTTTTTCAACTAGGTCACAACACTTGTACCTAACTTCATCTTGACCATAGTCAATAAAAATGAATTATCTTATCTTGGCATCTAATTTAGACCTATTAACCTTAAGAATATGAATAAAGTATAGGCAATCAAATACTCAAAGATGGTTATAAGAAACATTTCCATACCAAAATTTATAGAGAATATCATTCTATAAAGCAATAATAGGGGATTAATAACATGTGCAACTATGTATAATGCCTTACCCCAAAAGGAATTAAGAAGTTTAACATTTGAAAGCACACATCTAACTCTCTCTACCAATATTTTGTTCATCTTTTCTACCAAGCCATTCAATTATAGAGCCTTAGAAGGTGTCTTATAATGTCTTATATCTTATTCTCTACAATATGTATCAAAGGGCCCGTAATACTTACCACATTATTGAATTTCTTTCTCAACATAAGCCTAAAATTCATTAAATGCATAAAGAAATTGATCTTTTCACTTCAAGACATGAACCCAAAGTTTCCTTGAGTGATTATTAATTGAAGTCACAAAATAAATTGCATCACCAAATAACTTTTTCTTTAAAGTACTATAAACATTTGAGTGTTCCAACTCAAGTAACTCTTTCTTTTAGAGGAAGTATGATGTCTGAAAGAAACCCTTTTCTATTTCCCAAACAAGAAGTTAACACATTTATCTAGACTTACACCTTTTAAACCTAAAAGAAATACTTTTTAGATAAAATATCAAGTCCCTTCTCGCTAATATGAGTCAACCTCTTATGCCATAATTCAAAAGAGCTACCACTCTTAGTTGCATTCACAAGAGTTATAACCAATACAAACTCGAATCCTTTTTCCATCTAGCCATATTAAAAAACCTTTGAGAACTTTACATTGTCCACCAAAGC
>CANXYI011380549.1:0-10691 GCA_948208565.1 Hura crepitans | reverse complement strand
ATTGTTATAAGCAAACTCCACTAATGATAGATAACGATCCTAGCTACCCTTGAACTCGATGGCATAACTCCTCAACATATCCTCAAGCACCTGATATCCATGCTTTAACATGAGCATAACATCATATGTAACTTAACATCAATCACTCAAGTACTAAAGGATTACCTGACTGACTCTTTTTTACTGTCCATCAGTTTAATGATGAAATGTCATACTAAAACTCAATCGAGTACCTAGGGCATTGTGAAGCTTTTTCTAAAACCTCAATATAAACTGTGGGTCCCAATCAAATATGATACAAGACAGCACTCCATACAACTTGATGATCTCATCTATGTATAACTCAGCAAGCATCTCCAAAGAGTAGTTTATCATCATTGGCATGAAATGAGCAGTCTTGGTTAAATGATCTACTATAACCCAAACTAAATCATATCTACTCCTTGTCATAGGTAACCTGATAATGAAGTCCATAGTGACCCTATCTCATTTCCATTTTGGAATTGCTATAGGATAAAGCAATCCAGATGGAACCTGATGCTCTGCCTTCACTTGTTGACAAGTAAGGCACTTGGTCACAAACTATGATACATCCCTCTTCATACCAAGCCACCAATATGACAACTTTAAACTTGATACATCTTCTTACTACTAGAATTCATAGCATAAAGAGCACTATGAACCTCTTACAAAATTTGCTTCTTCAGCTCATCCACATCTAGAACACAAATCCTATCATGGTAGTATAAACAACCATTACTCTTGATCTCATACTTAGTAGGCTTCCCCTCTTAGACAGCACTTATCATACTTATCAACCTCCCATTGTCTCTCTACCAATCCTTGACTTGTTATAGCAAACTGGGCTTTACTTGTATCTCTACCAACAAAGCATCATTATCCTTAAACTAAAATCTAACATTCATGGCACTCATGACTACCACAAACTTCCTATTGAGCGTATCAACCATAATATTGGCCTTTCCAGGATGATAATCAATCAAACAATCATATTCCTTGATTAATTCCATCCATCTCTTCTATCTCAAATTCTAATCCTTCTATGTTGAAAGAAACTTTAGAATATTATGGTCAGTGTAAACATATCACTTCTCTCTATAGTGATAGTGCCTCTAAATCTTTAGAGCAAACATAATAGTTACAAGCTCCAAATCATAAATAAGGTAGTTCTTCTCATGTGGCTTTAGTTGTCTCAAAG
Source organism: Hura crepitans (assembly GCA_948208565.1). Taxonomy (NCBI): domain Eukaryota; kingdom Viridiplantae; phylum Streptophyta; class Magnoliopsida; order Malpighiales; family Euphorbiaceae; genus Hura; species Hura crepitans. The sequence continues at coordinate 9,472 of CANXYI011380549.1, read as the reverse complement.
TATAAGCAACAACCTTACCATCTTGCATCAAAACACAACCTAACCCATTATGAGATGCATCAATATATATGGTGAATCCTTTCCAGAAATAGGTTAAATAAGAATCGGTGCTTCTGTCAACACCACTTTAAGCTTGTCAAAATTCTCTTGACATCTATCATCCCAGACAAACTTGACTCTTTCCTTAACGGATGATTCATAGGTGCTATTATCAAAGAGAAACCCTTGATAAATCATCTATAATACTATGCCAAAACTAGGAAACTCTTGATCTTTGAGGTATTCCTAGGTGGCTTCCACTCCATAATTGCCTCAATCATACTGGGATCAATAAGAATCCCCTCTATAGAAGCTATGTGCCTAAGAAAAGACATATCACTAAGCTCGAACTCACACTTGCTGAGTATAACATACAGCTTCTCATTTATAAGAACTTACAAAATTGTTCTCATATGCTATTTATGCTCTTTTTTATTCTTTAAATAAACTAAGATGTCATCGATGAAAACCACTACAAACTGGTCAAGATAATATCTGAACACACAGTTCATCAGGTCCATAAAAGCAGCAGGAGCATTAGTAAGCCTAAATGGTATTACTAAGAACTCATAATGGCCATATCTCATTTTAAAGGATGTCTTCTCCACATTAGAATCTTTCACTCTCAAGTAGTAATATCCAAATCTCATATCAATCTTAAAAAACACTCTAGCACCTCTAAGCAGATAAAAAAGGTCATCAATCCATGCAAAGGATACTTGTCTTGATGGTCACCTTGTTTAGCTATTCATAATCCACACATAGTTGAAGAGAACAATATTTCTTCTTAAAAAATAAAACTAGTGCTCCTTAAGGTGACACACTTGATCTTATAAAGCCCTTATCAAGCAACTCTTGAATATGAATCTTCAACTCTTTTAAGTTTGCTAGAGCCATTCGATATAGAGCTGCTGATATTAGAGCAGTGCTAAGTAGAACATTAATACTAAACTCAAGTTCCCATTTCGATGGTAAACTAAGCAACTCTTTAAGAAAAAATCCATAAACTCTGATACTACTGATATATGACTAGCATCTGGCTCACCTTTGCTGGTATCATACACATGAGCTAAGAAAGCTTGATAACCCTTCTTCAACAACACCTCACTAACATTAGACAAAAAGTCTATCCTCTCACCCACAATTGTAATCTCAACCCCATCTTTAGCCTTAAGAGATATGCTCTTTAACTTGCAATTTACCATTGCTTGATACTTGGACAACCAATCCATGCCCAAATTAAGTTAAACTCATCAAATGGTAACTCGATAAGATCAACCAAAAACTTATGCCTTTAAACTATTAAAGGACACTCTTTGCAAACCTTATTTGCTATGACATGCTAACCTATGGGATTGCTAACCATAATCTCTAGGTCAAGAAACTCAGAATCTAACTCTTGGTCTTATGTTTGTGCTCTACATATATACTAAGGTGTAGACTCTGGATCTATCAAACCCAAAGCAAGTAAGTCAAAGAGAAAAAAAGTACTAGCAATGACATTTAGTGCATCAGCCTCCTCTCTACCTTTAATGGCATACTTCCTGGTAGGAGCTTTGTGCCCAGCTCTAGACTCTGATTTATCCCTCTGAGCTCTCTTTCCATGCTTTTTATTTTGGCCTCTAATGGAAACATATGCAGATCCCTATCCAACATCAGGTCTCTTCAGACAATCTTTATGGAAATGATCTAGTGACCCATATAAAAAGCACACACCTGGCTTTAGCTTGCAACACTATCCTTAATATCTCTTATGGCAAGTCTAACACTGAGGTATCTAGCCACTTTTAGTATAAAAACTAGTGTACTAGTAGCTTGAGATTGTTATCCAGCCTTGCCCTTATTACCCTGAACTGTCTTTTAAGATTGGCCCTATTTCTGTGTCTGTTGTGGTGCCCCAAACTGATTTCCCTAGAACTTTTTATCTAATCTCTAATTTGCACTAGAAGCTCTCTGACTAAAAGACGCTTCTTCTTATGAAACTCTTTCTTCTCTTTTTACGCTCCCTCAATAGATCTACAGATAGATACTAGCTCTAAGAAGTTTTTGATCTTAATAGGAACCACCTATGACTTGATGTCCATATGCAATCCCTTCTCAAATCTCTTGCACTTGTCAACTTTTGTAGACATGGTATCCTTAGCATACCGGCTCAACATAATAAAGTCCTTCTCATACTCTCTAATGGACTTTTGCTCCTGCTTAAGATCCATGAACTGATGTCTCTTATTATCAAGATAATCTTTTATGATATACTTCTTATGGAACTCTGAGAAGAAAAAGTCCCAAGTTTGCTCTTCCTCTATCTTATTCTTGATCAAATCTTCTTACCATTTTGATACTTCTTCTTAGAGCAAAAACATGGCACAGACCACCTTCTCTTCTGGGGTGCATCTCATCTACTTTATAATCTTTTTAATACGGTCCAACTAGTACTCTGCCTTCCCAGGCTTTACAATACCCTCTCTTTTAAAATCCTTGGCTCCCATCTTCTTAACTCTCTCAAGTTAAGTCCTTTGGAGAGCTAAGGGAACCTCTAGCTATTGTGTTGGTGGTAAAGCAACAGTTATAGCCCATCTTAAGAGTTGTAGCATCTCTTGTAGAAACACTAGTGGCACTTAAGTTGCAGAAGATACTTGCCTTGCTACACTACCAGATATAAATGCAACCTTATTGGACTCTTGTCCCATAAACATGGAAGCCTGACTCTCAACTTTCTCCTCATGATGCGATGCATGATCACTCATCTTATGTAGGTAAGAGAACAATTTGTAAGCCTCGATATCATAAATTTTATGATGTATAGACTTAACTTAAAGCACTTATATATTGCCTAAGAACACCTAAACTAGAGCTCTGATACCACTAAATACGACACCCCTTACTTAATCCAATTGTTGGACCTGAACAAGGAATGCGCACACAAATGCATTATTTAACTCATAACATGATATCCCTTTTAAAATGTGATTAGATTATTCTTAACAAATTGTTTATATCAGAAAAATACGGGTTTTCATAAATTATTTACATTCCATAATTGGAAATCCTCGTGTCAAAAATGCGGCAACATAATGGGTATACCGGGACACTATCCCAAATGTGAATAGTAACTTACAATGTAAAAAAAGCACTTCGATAACATTTTCTCATCATTCCACATCTCCTATGATCCTTTTAATCAACCCAAATCAACTGATAATAAAGCATCTCATAACACGCATCAGTTTTAGCAACATGCAATCAACATAATTTAAAATCAACCTTTAAATTGGTTATAGACTTGTAAAACCTAAAAATTTACATTTACATATATCTTGGGCCCACATTCCAAAAATTACATCATATGAGTGCTTTCTATCTAGACCCCATAAAATTTATATATACATGTACAAAATATACCAAAAGAATCTTCTTTCTCTTGATAACTTAACAATGTGCTAAGTAATAGCTTGTGGTGTAATCAATATAATTTGTGTAAATTATGCCAATTAACAACATACATTAATATATGAAACATGAACATCCAAACTATTACATGATATGGAACATTACACATAACATCCATAGATGCAATAACATGGCATATAACATATACATACTGCATCATAAATATCATACATCACTATATAATGTCATATATCATGTAAACATTTTCATTATTCATTACAATCCATTTGTTTATATCATACTCAAGAAACACATACACTATGGATAATGGAGTATCAATGGACCACGTAGGCCCTCGAAACCATGTAAGCCCTACATGTATCAGACCCAAAGGTCAGAAAAGCATAGACCTATAGGTTATCACGCATCAGACCCAAAGATCAAAATATAAATCCAATAATCCATATGCATCAGAGCCGAAGGTTAAAAAGTAAGATCTGAAGATTAATGATCAAACCCATAGGTTAAGACATCATAATAACCCGAAGGGTCACACATCGTAACCCCAAGGCTACGGAGGTACCGAAGTACTCTAGTAGCTACTATGACTCCTAGCTGATCAATCAACCTATACAACTAGTATGTTTGCTTGCATTGGCTACTAACCAATTATTTTTAGTTTCACACTATTAATATTGGTTAATATGGCTTTTAATTAAAATAGTTTAGCCAACTAATGACTAAACCAAGAAAAAAGTGTTATCACAAGCTTTATACATCATTATGACAAGCAACACCATATTACAATGCCATATCTCATAGTCATTACATGCATATGCTTATGAATGCATTATTCGTTACTCTTTCATAATAAACACATTACACTTTTTCATAACATCTTACTTGTCATAACATAATCACCATATTCATAAATATATTATTCACATGCCATAAGGGCTCTCATATTATCATATGCATGTCGTAAATATAATGAATATGCAATAGACACAATAATTCGGCATTCTGCCATATAAAGCTTATTGTATATCATTAATGCACTATACCATGTATTAGTTCGATAATTGAATGCATTATCACATTATATATCTTTTATGCCATCATTTCACATAATATGTTTTAAACACATTACGGCCATATACAAAATCACACAACAAAACTAGCATACATAAATCAGTGCATTATTAATTTCCTTCATATAATTATACATAGATACTAACATATATTGTATGCACTATACACACTATCTCCATTCCAATAGCCATTTAGCCACACCATCATGGTATGTTTAAACTTGCATTTTTTCTTATTACTCATACTACATCATCCCTTATGATCGTAAACATACCAATAACCATGCACATTCATAACATGATTAACATAAAGCATAGTCATACATGATTAAATTATACACCATAACATCAAACATGCATTTTTTCACATTACATATCCCATCTCACATACACATGATCACCTAGCCATTCATAAACACAAATCATCATATGCATGCATTTTATGCCAATTCATAGATACATACTTCTAGGCCATTTGACCATGACATCCCATCTTATGCTACTCATATCTTTGTTCACATTCAAGGCTCATAACATGCTCTCATGATCACTTATATCTATAGCATCATGCAACATTCACCATATGCCTATATAAAGCTAACACACATACATATATTAATTAATTGGCCATTCACCCATATAACCTCCAAGCCCTCAAAAGCTTCATTTTATACAATCATCATATATAATGCCTATATAAACATATAATTCCATTCTTGAACATACATCATATTCATCATGCATGATACACAATATTCATACACATACATGTATGTCAACATTCCCCATCCTATCAACATATATTATTCTCATCATATTAACACAATTAATGACCTCAACATATATCTATAATATCATTAAACATAATAAAATGCCAATTATTAGCATAATTAATCATTTATCCGTAAACACACATATATACACATTATGTACATATTATGGCATATATGAATTTTGCACAAATTATTTTGATTACACATACTAAGAGAGTCAAAATGCACCACCGAGGGCTATTTACACCTTCCCTTTCCCCTTATCCCGTGTTTTCTCTATTTCACAATTGTCCATAATAGGCTTGATATATAAAAATTTATAGAGAATCAACTGAAGCATAAAACAAAAAACCAAACATATAAATGCTCTTAGGCACCTAGGGAACATGGAAAAATATCAAAACTTAAAAAAACTTACCCGATCAATCTTGAGTTGCTACTCATAAGGATGTAAAACTAAGATTTCCTTCAATTTTTTGTGCAATCCAAGTCAAAAAAGGCATCTAGAGGTCATAAAGGCATGGACTTAGGTCTCGAATGGAAGAATTTAGGCCAAAATTTAAAAGAGCAAAAATGGCTCCTCCTTCCTCTTAAATGGCGTTAACTGCTGGGCAAAGGAAGAAGACACTATTATTCCTTTGACCAAGCATTTTACCCTTATTATAGTCCTCTTTTTTTCAATTTTCTTTCCTCATTTTTGACATTCAAGAGACTCGTAAGTATCCATAAATTAAACCTCAAAAATTCCATGCTCAAAAAACACAAAAAATCGATTAAAAACATAGTTTTTAAGGTTACCTAATTTTAGTAAAATGCTTCTCAATCTCCAAAAATTGCAATTTTAGTGCCAACATGCTAATTAGAATTTTTGAGTATCAAGTTGTATTAATCCCAGAATTTTCTGAGCAACTTTTTGAATATTTTACGATTCAGCTAAATCTAGGTCATTATTCACATGTCACTGTTATAAAATTTTTTCTGCATTCTTAACCTACTAAATCACTTCAATTTGGTTTCAAACTTTGCTCAAAATTATTTTATGATTAATACTTTCACTTAGTCACCTCAGTTTATCCCAATCTCAGGAACACTATTCGTATCCCGAGAAAGCACTATTTTGAAGTTGGGATTTTCAAGTCATTACAGTATCACATTCAACCCTTACCAACATCACACTTACTCCTCTTTGTTTTTTCAATTCACATCATTTAGACATGCATTAAACATAATCCAACTATCATACACAATTATGCATCAATTCATTAATTTACCACACATATAAAGCATTAACTTCAATATAAAGCATTAACTTCACACTTTACATGCAAAAAAAAATTTTAATCATAATATATAGGATAAACTAACCTAATTAGATTCAAAATGCTCCTTTAGGCTTCAAAAAACCATTTCTTTTCCTTTCTCTTTGTTTTTAGCCTATCTCTTTACAAACATACAACGTACATATATTCAAAAATCCAAATTAAATCCTATGTGTTTCCAAACTTTAACTTGACTTAAGGAAACTCTTATTGGCCTTTAAAGAAACCTTAGAAAAATGTAAAACCCCTTGGAAAACCACTTGCTTAATTGGAGGTTACTATTCACTTGAACTCTCTAATCCCTAATTCTTTAAAATTACTTTTTGCTTTTTGCTTCAACCACCATAAGCATGCATGAAATCCATCAATTTAAGGTTTAGGTATTGAATTAAAGTGTAAAATAGAGGATTGAAGGAATAAAGATGGTGGAAAATTAGAGGAGGTTGCCATCAAATTTTAGGAAGCCAAAGCAAGGGAAAAACTATTCCAAAGTTAACCAATTAAAAGCCATTTAACTTTTTTTATAGTCTATATGATCAATAGATAGGATTTGATCATCTTTTCAATCTAATGGTTAAGAAAATTCCATTCCATTTCTCATTCTTTTTATAATAATTACTTTTATTCTATTCAATTAGTATAGCCTAAGTCTCGAGAAATACTACTTACTCTTCAAGAATACTATTCACTCGCACACTTGTTATCTATTGTTAATTATCTAAACATCCTTATTTTTATGCCAAAATGCATTTATAGCCTATTTATAGCATATACTAATAATTAGTAAGAAAACCCTGCTTACATCTTGGGAGTCACTATTCATAACCTCAAGATCCACTATTCACGACTTAAGATTTTAAAGTGTTACATAAGAGGCAAATGAAAATCAATTTGCAACTAACGTATATTATCTCTTATCTTATTTCACTAGCATTGAAACAACTAGAGAAAGATCCTAACCCTCATCTAATTGAGGTAGGTTACAATAATAAAATATAAATTTGTTATTTACATCAATATGAATAATTAGATTATAACTCAAAAGCCAACAATAAAACATAAAGTACATATATTATTGATTTAGAAACTTGATTGACCTTGCAACATAATAACCAAAATTGAATAGGCTAAGTACATATTTTATTATATACTTGATTTTTCAAGCTTATGAAGAAATTACTTAATACTACAAATACATTGTAATTATCTTGGAAAAAATAAAAGAAAATACATAATATAGAGATTGGAGTTACCTTGGAGAAGCTACTATCTACCCTATTAACATCCATAATTTCATTCTTAAGAAATTCTATCTAGTTTATAACATAAATTTAGCAATCTTTGCTTATGTCGTATGAATAGTAGATATTTGCAAATTTTATAAATAATTCAAGAAAAAAATAATATATAAATTTTAAAGCTATATTTAATATTACCCATGAGGTTGTTATGGTGCATTCTTCTCTACGATAAAATGTAACACTTCGTACCTATTTCATGAGAGAAATTCGATAAGGAGACATTATAGTGCATACAAATGGCTTTTAATAGAACATACAAAGACAATATAACAACTGATGAAAGTGTGAGCTAAAAAATTTTATTTTATTTTATGAAAACATTAAACTACTATTTAAAAATAATTAAAACTTTGAAAACTTTTACCATAAATAGGTTGTTGTGCCAAAATTCGGCCCCATAATCTAGGGCACTACCTAAAAAACACTACCCATAAGAAAAAAAAACACTTCTAATAATTCATATACATCCCAATCTTTAATTTCAAAACCTCAACTACATAATGTCAACTTTTTCAATAAGCCAAGATCTAAAACTATATAATTAGAAGCCAATTAATAATATAAAATCAAAATGACATATGTCACACATACATATAATCATTAGATATAAAACATCCATACTTTTAATAACTTTCATATAACATAGTAGTATGCATACATAACAAAATAAACTATTGTCCATACAACATTCTCATATAAAACAAAGAAAACGAAGAACTCTCTGTCTTCTATGCTTTGCTTTTTTCTATTTTCTAATTTAGTATCCACCTCTACCTTTGCCTTATGCAACTTCAAGCTTAAAATTATGCGAAGGAAAAGCCCTGCACAAAGGGTGGTGGAAATTCTAGTCCAAATGACTAATCATTGGTCATCTTTACTAAAAATATATAAACTCTATATACAAACACAAAAAAATGATTCATTAAAATTAACATCTTATAATAACTCCACCAATAATGCCTATAATACTCATTTAAATATGCTTCCATATAGATAAAAATCACATCAAGATACATAATTCACATCATGATTCAATATTCACCCATCAATTATTACTTTTACATAAAATAAGCAAGCATAATGACTCATACTAATTTACTTATGCTAAAAATGTTTATTGATCATGGCATACACATGGATTTTACATCATGCAGCCGATGGGTGTGTGAGTATAGTGTGTGTCATGGATAATCAGTCACATACAATCGCGCACTTTACATATATTAGGTTGACTTGTTATAATTAAACTTTTCTTATTTATCATTTTTGTTTCTTTGGCCCATTTCTTCCTAGACATGTGAAAGGCGCTGAGATAACGAAACTAATGAAATAGCAAAAGCTATAAACAAAAAAGTCAAAGCTATAAATAAAATAGCTGAAGTTATGATCAAAATAGCTAAAGCTATAAAATGTGCAAATTTACTAAAGTTCCTTATTTGGCATGCCAAACTATCTTGATAAGCCTATATACATTTTAGGTAGAAGTAGGTTCATACTTTTTCATCTCTGATTACATTTAATTATATCTTACACATATAATCCATTCTACATATATATCA
>CANXYI011380404.1:0-12422 GCA_948208565.1 Hura crepitans | reverse complement strand
CATGATTACGACCAAAAGGTCTCTTTGTTTGTCCCCATTACAAGACACAAACAAAACTAAAATGCAGTTGAAAATTAAGGAAACCCCAACCTCAAGTTCTGACACAAAAGAGTAACTGCAATAAACACAAGACAAGCTTATATATAAACAAACGTACGAGTTACAGTTGAGAGATAAAGGTATTCACAAAATCATTGCCCAAAAAGTCAAAAATCAGTATCATATTCTACTTGGTTGAAAAATGGGAAAATAACAAGAACATAGTAGTTATCAACGATAATAACTAATAGAAAAGATTTTTTTATTCTGATCATAAATTCATCAATAAATAACTGTTATATATATAAAATATAGATAACAAATGAATATATATATAAAATATATATATGATAGTTACTCGTTAACCTGTCTTTTTCAATAAAAAATACCAATTCCACGGCTAATAATGCAAGATAAATTCAAGATGAGGAATCATCCGCTTAATCATTGAAAAGTACACTACTGGTATTAAATCAAATGGGTGAGAAAAAAAGCGTTTGCAGACAAAATTTCTGAGTAACTGTGTGGTGACGGCGTTGAAGAAAACGCAGAGAGAAAAAGAACCCATAAATATAATTATACATATAACAAGTAAGTAATTTGATACTAATCCGAATTTCAATTTGAATCTTTGAATATACAAACACACTGTACTTCATCCCTCCTTCAAGTCTATCTGAACAATTAAAGTCTGCATCATCTTCTGAACAAGATGCATACAGCAGAATGGAGAAAATTGAGAATGGAGATACAACCACTATGATGCTTTAATTGTAAAGAGCTTCCAGCCAGTGGTCAAGACAGCCTTGAAGTATCCATAGCAGAATGGTACAGAAACAAGGTCCAAACTTTAAATCCAAATTATCGTTTCATACTACATAGACCCCTAGCTTATTGTCTGTAATTCTTCTTTTTTCCACTGATTTCATCTCGTGCTTTTCCAGTAGATAGGTCGAATTTTGAGCTTAAACTCCAATTAAATCTCTTGTATCCAACGACACATAATGAAAATTATGTTAGTTTCTTGCTAATAAAGCTATTTCATTTCGTGTTTTAAAGTTTTGGAGTGGAGTTTCACCATTACCAACTTCATTCTGGAGGTTGCATCGGTGGTTCTGGAGCAGCTTTCATCGCAGCACAGCTCTCTTTTTCTGCCAATTTGTATGGGAATGTCCATTCTAGCTCTGTTTATTTCCGTCCTTGAGCTCGTGTATAAAATTAGAAAGGAAAGGGTGAAATGGATGTGGAGGGAAACTCTGCCATGGTTCTATTATCCACCTGACAGAGGGTTCCTACCTTTTGGTTCCTTCGCAGATATTGTTGGACTGGTTTGTGCCTTCGGACAATGCATTGTTGCCATTACTGCTTATTGTTTGTTCCTCAAGACTGGAAATAATCCGATTAAAGTGTCCATTTTGGGTGCTACCTTGGCTTTTTGTCAGTTGTGCTCTAAGTTCATTAGGACCCCCCAGCAAGATATTCACAGGCAAGACGTCTCTTCTATAAATTTAAGTCCTCCAACTTAGGGTGGCACGTGGATGTTTTGAGCTTTAATCACGTTGTTTACTAATACTTCCTTTATGTATAAACACATACATTTAATAGTTTATTCTTTCCCTAGTGTCTTCTAGCTGCTGAGAAATATCTCAAGTCAATGGTATGATAGTTACTTGCAGAAAATTATCTGCTGACAATATAAAATGCATCTCAGTGGAGAGTCAGTTCGTGACTATTAAGTTTACAGAATCAGTACAACCTCTCTCGTATTCATTTGTATATTATCTACAAAGCTCATCCACTGTGATGTATGTATTCCTCGACTTTTGATTGAACATTAGTCATGTCCTCTGTAAACCTCCTATTCTGGAGCTGGGCATTGGATCTTCTGTCAAGGACCAAATGGTATGATTCAAGTAAATGCAACGTAACACGATGATCTCATAAAAATTGCAGAAAGAAATGATCATGGTCAGAGTGATATGCGGTTCATGTTTTCCAAATACATGATTCCCTTAAACTAGCAAATCAGATGGCGTACACCAGCTGTAATGCAGCTGACAATATTCAAAATTATAAGCCTGCAATAACGAAAGTTTCAGGAGGCAGATATCTATTGGAGTGTAAAGGATGATATTAGAACAGACTGATTTTTGAGAAAGATTCCCTCACCAAATATTCACTCTGTACTGAAGTTTCAGACATTAAAAGATTGTTTCAGTTACCAACCAAATGATTTTAGTTTGATGATTATATTATTTAAAAAACTTATATTTCCTAACTTTCAAGAATAAATTCATATCTGAATATCAAAATAACTATCCCATTCCTGTCTTCTCCGGTAACCACTTGGAAGTCATCCCATCCACATGGTGGAGTTCGTAAATGGTGCATGCGATGGGGAGAATGGACAAGGTATATGGATGAAAACCAGAAGGAAGATACAACATGAACTTTCCAAGTCATTCTAGATTTTACTTAAACTAACAGTTGACTGATAGCACTAAAACTTATGCCCATGTAACCCAATACTTATGAAACTTCAATCTGCAAACCAAAAATACTCCAACTTCATTTTGGTTGCAGCAGCAGCATTCCGACCAGAATTTGACTTGCCTGCCGCCAGATGGTCCTGCTGGCCTCCACTTCATATCATTTTATCAGCTCTTATAATTTAAATAGCATGAAGTGGATGCCAGCTGGACAATCTGGCAACATGGGAAGTCAGATTCAGGGCAGGCTAACCAACAAATGCAACTAAATTGAAATTTGAGCATTATTAGGTTAAAAATTAAAGTTTCATGGCTGTACCATATGTCAACTAAAATAACAATTTCTGTGAAATAGAATAACTATGAAAGGCTTCTAGAATAAAAATTTCTATCACCAGAAGTTTCTCAATCCACAAATAATGCCTAAAATGATCTAAATTAGTATATACCAAGTCTATCTCTGAATACCTTACACCAAGCAAGTAATATACTGGTACCATGACATTGAATAGGTTACCAACAAAATTCAATACCTAGCAGTATATTGTTGCATAACTACTACTCTTATCTGCATAAGATCCCCTAGCAGCTGCACTGGTGTTTTCGTAAATTCACAACAGAAGCTATACAAACCATACGTTAATTAAGATATGTTTGCAACTGTGCCTTACCATCATCTTCTTCATCTCCATTTTGACTTGTGAAGAAAGGTGTGAGGTAATTCCTGTCTAATGCAGTGAATGATGCCGCACTGCATCCAAGAGAAAAATAACCAGAAAGAATTAAGAAAAATTTGAAGCTAAAATGTGAGATATTGATGGAAAGCCAAAGTTGTTATCATTAATTTTCAGGTTTACCTCTTGTGGAACTCTTTAAGTTTCATCTTCAACCTGTTCGCAGATGTTGAATCCTCATCATCATAAGAGGGAGCAATGTAACCATTATTCCCCTCAAAATTCTGAAAACAGATAACAGAATTTGGGGATTAAAATGTTGATAGCAACTGTCCTAAATCAATTATTTGACCTCATTAAACTAAGCAAGTCATAGACACTTAGTATAAGATGTGAAGGTAAGACAGAAGCTGAGATTGCTGCATGATAATGAGTTAGGCATAAGACCATCTCACGTATATTTCATTATTAAGGTGACCCATGATGTCTTGATAGCAAGTTAAATTTAATGTGAAGAAACCCTTTTAAAAATTCAGGAAGTAAACCCATGTTAAGCATGGAACAACTCCAGTTGATCACAGCATTGACTAAAGCTTTTTAGTTAGAATGTAGGCTCCTAAACTTCAACAGAATTCTTATCTTAAACAGCTAAAAAAAAGAAAACAAGCTGTAACACTTTATTCAAATGAAAATAATGCATAGAACAACTACTGAAATTAGCCCCAACTTCCCACCAAGAAAGTAACAAATGCATGAAGACTGTCAAAAACGCAATTGATAATAAAGATAGAAGAAGGAATAAAGCAACTAGTAGCACAAACATGTATGTGTTTGCACTGAACCAAACAGGTGGAAGTAATAAAAAATTTAACAGAAATTACTTCGCTCAAGGGAGGGCTATCATGGCCATCTCCAACGACTTGCAAAGCTTCCAACATTGTACCAGTCGAACCTCCAATTAACAAAACCTGAAACAATTTAGAATTTTAGAAACCGAAGAATGAGTTAGATATTTCTTGAAATCACAACCAGCAGCCATGGTTTACAATTTCAGAAACCAAAAGAATAAGTTGGAAAGGTCAGCAGGCAGACCGTCAATACAACTATAGCAGTGGTTGCAGTGAATATAGTCTGACCATGTCCTTCTGGAAGATCATGAACTGATTGCAAAGCAAGGGCAAAAGCCATAGCTCCTCGAAGGCCTAGCCACACCAATAACTAGTTATAATCAACAATGTAAAAGAAAAAAGGGGTTTGTTAGCAGTGATGATCCCTATTCTTACCACTATACCAAAGAGCTTTCTGATGTTTTAAAGGTATTTTCCGATGTGCAGGTCGAACTAGATTGACCAAATATGCACAAGAAAAGACATTTGCTGCCCTAAAAAGATTCATGGCAAAACTTGATCAGTAAATTTCAGGAGATAACACAGCATTAAAAGATTTGGTAAACATTATAATGACATAATTAAATTAGGTCATTATAATGGTTAACAAATCTGGGCCAAATTAGCTAAAAAAACCAGATAGTCTATGTTCCAACCTTGCAACTCCAATAAAAATCTGCAGCAGTCATAAAAAGCAAGTTAAGGTATAACAACAGTAATGTCTCGGTTAAAGTAGTTGCTTGTGAACAAACAAAAAAGAGGATACAATCGAGAAAAAGATAAATCCAACATGGGACCAGCTATGTTGTTCCATGGCAATATCAAACCCCATGTATATAAAGCTGCAAATCAAAAAGAAAAGTCAGTACCCAGTTTGGCTGCGATATATATAGATATTCAATTTCAACATGAGCAAGTATGCTTCTTACACAAATGTTTCAGCAAGTGACGATATCAAATGGAAAAATGCAGAGACAAATCGTTGAGAATTTTCTGATAAATTTGAGTAGGTATAATGCTTCATGACCTAAAAGATGAATGTTTTTTCCATTTCAGAGTTCCATCAGAAAAAAGTAATCGACAGGATAAAATTCCAAAATATCCACTTACTATTCCTGTGAATAATATCGACACAATACCAGAAAGGCCAACACCTTCAGCAAGCATGTAACTAGAAAGAGAGAAACTTATACATTAAAAGAGACTACAAATCTAACACATAAAAATATATAAAATGTAGAATTAGTCCAGGAGAAAGCTTACGAGAAGTATGGAAAAAGAACAAAAAGGCAACACTCCAAGTTTTGAAGACTGAAGAGAGAAGACACACGTTAGAGTAAGGACCATCCATATATTCTTTAAATGTGGAAGTTTGGCGCACAAGAAATAAAACCAATATAGATACTCACTTGTCAATATCCAAACCAGCATACTTGAAAAGGTAATAGGAATTAAGGCTTCACAATGTTGTTCAACCAATTTGACTTGAAAGTAAAGGATTGAAATGATAATGAAGAAAGAAAAAGATGAAAAAGGATATCAATGCAGAAGTAAATCCAACTCCTACACCTGTAGGACAAAGAGTAATGAATTGTCAATCAGAATGAAGACAAAAAACTTAAGGGTAAATATAGTAAAAAGATCTTTCAGAATGGAACCAATGAAATATCACCACACAGAGAAGCAAAAGAAACAGACAGATTAACATTCCTGCATTTCACCTATAGGTTATGTAAAGTGCAGAGCAATAACTGAAAGGAGATTGGTAAAACTGACCAGTGGACATTGAGCCGACAAATGTCTCAAGAAATCTGACAATCAACATGAAAAGATTCGGCCCAGATGATGCGTGACTTTTCACCAAGGACATTGTCCTGCACAACAAAATGTCACTTGATTCTTAACTGAATGCCTATCATGTTGTATCTGCTGATATTATGTTGGGAAGAATCTTTTGTACCTGTACAAGGATATTGCCATCTACCAATTTTGCAACAAACAAAACAATATCACCATCCAACAAATTTAGGCTAAAGTTTGAATCAACAAAAGAAGTGTAATAACAAACACTGCAATGACATAATGCGGCAACTAGAGCTTACTGCATCATTCAGGACAGATTCTCCAAACACCAAAGCATAGAGGTTCGTATCTGTGCCAAGTTCCTGCATTTAAGGACATAATACACAGATGCTATAAATAAATAAATATAATAAAAGAGCAAACTTAGATATTAGAACTCTCGTCCCCATCAATATTCAGAATCCAAATAAAAAATCATAAGCCGTGCTGGATTAGCATATTACCATGGTCACTTTATGACGAAGTTTAACTATCATAGTTGTCTTATATGAATGCAATGTCATCTTGCAGTCATTTAACATGACACAGACCAACTTCCACTTTTTAAACATGTATGGATGCTTTAGCTGAGCTGTTTAATAAAAAAACCAAAAGAAAGAAAGCAAGAATGCCAAATCACCTGGAATATGGATAAAACAGTAACAGGATCTGTTGCTGATATAAGAGCACCAAACATTAGACATTCAACTAACGGAAGTCTGTACATGAGGAACATGAGACCACCAAGGTAACTGAACCAGGAAATAGTTAAAAAGAATGAGCAAAAATGAAAGTCTATGATATATGTGGAGGTTATTTAGAAATACTGAAGTTTATAATCTCAGAGAAAAATAAGGAAGTACTTACACCAGAAAACCTGTAACAATTGAAGCTAAAAAGGTCCCAAAAATAGCAAATGTGACTATGGCTCCAAAATTGGAAAAGAATGGTTTCTGCAGATAGCATGGCAACCAGCAGATTATTCAGCACAAGATTAGAGATCTATTGTTTATAAAGCATCTAATTTGCAAATAGTTGGAAAAAAATAGACTAATACTTACAGGCGCTAAACTGAACCCTGACTCAGTGCAAACATAAATGTCAAGGAAAATAAATTGTAGAAATGGCAATTAAACATCAATATACAATTAAAGAAGAGCACATGGAAAAAGAAAAAGGAAGCAAATAAACACTGAGATCGGATATAATATAATAGGAGGTAGCAAAAACAGGAAAAAGAACTCCTCATGAAAATTAAACCACGCCCTGCAAGCACAAAGCAACTAATCATATGGATCGCATAATTAATTCAATAGAAATGAAAAAAGTACAAATTATATTCAAGAAAGGGAGAAAAAGAACCTGATGCTGGTTTCTGTATTTGAAATATTAGCAAGTACACCTACAGTAAGACCTAAAGCACACACTACCTCAGATATGCTGAAGTAAAACCTAAAACATGAGCAATTTTTTAATTAACAGAAAGGAAAAGATACCTATGAGAAGAGAAGCGCTGGCTTCAGGCAGATAATAAATTTTGTGCCGGCGAAGAACATGGCCAAGGACAAAGGACAGAACAAGCATCATGATCTGAAGGAGTATGCCCACTCCAGCCGCCTGTTGCTCTTTGCCAGGATGTGAATCAGAAGGTGATATTCTTAGTTCCTCTTCAACAATTGTCCCCATTTTTCTACTGCTTTGGACAGTTCTCCAACCCAAAGGCTTTTCAATGCCCTATAACTGTAACCAGGGCTATTTACTGCCTAATGACAAAATAATCACAAAACAATGGCAGAAACAGTAGAATCAGTGGCTGTTATAATAAAGAATTTCTGTGATAAGAAGAGGTGATTGACAAATTTTGTGGATAAACTAGGTCATCATACAGTCTCAATTTAAGCGAAAACTTAATTCCCCATGACATAAATTAACCTTAACATGTTCCAATGAGAATTGGTTGAGATGTAAAAATAAACAAAACTTCATGTTTGTGCAGGTATTTACAGCACAACCAGAACAAAAAATTTACATAATCAAAGTTCAATAAACATGACTGAACTTAAAAAACTACATAGCACTCAATGAACCCAACAATAAGCTTCCAAGTCCTCACATAACATCATTTTTAGTTTCCAAAACATTAATCACTCTTATTGTGGCCAAAATAAGTAGGACGAGATATTTGTTATTTAACAAATATAAAAACCGAGTACATAATTAACTAAAGTTTTTTTTTCTTTATAAAAATCTAACTAATGGTTACTATCTAATAGACAAGTTCATTATAAGTTAGTAAAACTAAATATTCAAACAATTTCACAATATTTGTTAATTTTCTCTTCCATGATTTTTTTTTTTTTTTGCATTACAATACAAAGTCTTATTTGATTCATGAGTTTTTTAATATGAAATCAAAATTAAATGACATAAAAAAAAACATAGTTTCCAGAACTCAAATGAGGCACTTTATCTAGTTTAATCCATGAAAAATTCATTTATCAGGTCTGGGCATAAATTTCCTTAAAGTAAAATTATGTCTTCCTTGTATCTTTGGTCCCCCTGCCGAAATTTTCTAAGGGTAGAGAAGAAACACTATGTTTACATAGTATGATATCCTGGGCATAAATGAAAAACAAATAAGAAACCCTAATACGTAAATTGATGAACCAGGCATTTTCAAATCAATCCGTCTGTTTGACTCGTATAATTCAAGCGCTTCCAGCTATTGAAAGATAAATTACCCGTTCAAAGAAAATATGCTTCAATTGGCATCAGTGATAGCCAGGAACAGCTATAAAACTGCCAAGAACTCGCGGTCATAGATTTATCAGATCAAATTGACTCGGTCAATTGAAATGTAAAGTGCAGCAAATAATGCAACTTACCAAACTGAATTATGATAACTAATTAGGTCTTCTCTGGTAATACCAATTCCTCAAAATTCGGCATTTATCAGTAACAATTTTTTTTGGTATATCAGAGCTTGAGCTTAGAACAGTATGTGAAGGATATAGAGTAGAATCAAATTCCGTGCGTGCAAACAAACATTCGAATCCCTCCGATGACCCAACCTTAGAATATAATAATATAAAGATTCTTATGAAGAAGAACAACCTTTCTTCGTCCGAAACAGATTTTTGCGCGTAGATTCGAAGCGAACAGAAACTGAAGAGGTGGGCGTTCGTGTGAGTAGCTTTTGCCCGCTGGTGGTGATGAAGGGACTTATGCCGAGGCGTGTGGGCAGCAACTGTGACGGGTCACGCTGGGTTAGGAAAAGAAAAACTGAAGAGGAAGCAGAGACGGGAGAAATTTGGGTCAAATGTGAAAATTCAAAAGCTTTTGTTATACAGCAAAGAGAATCTGTTCGATCCCTCCACTGAGTTCTTCTCTATTTCGTCCTTCAACTTTTATTTTATTCTCAACATATAATTATAACTATTCACCTGAAAATTAATTTAATAAAAAATGCTAAGTCGCAAACTGAATTTTATTAATAATATTATTTTTTCACTATATTAAAATTAAATTAATGTCTTAAAAGAAATAAATAATTTTTCTAATCTAGCTTAGCTTGGTTATTGTATCTAGGACTATGCAAAATCGAACTGAAACCGAAAATTAAATTGAAATAATAATATGATTTATTCGGTTCGATTTTTTCTATTCTCAATTTTATACAGTAATTTCGATTTAATCGGTTTTATTTTTGAAAGGTAAAAATCGAAAGAACCGAACTTATTAAAATGATGTCGTTTTGATATAAAATAGCATCATTTTAATATAAAACGACATCGTTTTTAGAATTTTATATATAAAAAATATATATAATTTCGGTTAATTTGATTTTTCGATTCAGTTCTATAAAAAAATCAATTTTTTCGATTTGATCCTCATGAAAATTTCAATTTGATTCGATTCTGAACCGAACCAACTAATTGCAGAGGCTTAATTGTATTTCTTTGACACGTGTCCTAATTTTATATATTTTTATTTTTTAATAGTCAAAAAAAATTTAACTAGTAAAATATCTTTTTCTTTAGAAATTTCGAGAACTCGAATTTTGAGTGCTTTACTTTATTTGTGAGCATTTATCAAAAATAAAAATTAGATGGTGATTTTCTAAAGACAAGATACATAATTTTTTTTCTTTTTTATCGATAAGATGCATAGTCAAATTAATATTAATCTTAAATAATTTTAAAAAAAATAGATTGTGCAAATTTTTATTATTTTTCTAACTCAACTTTTACATTGACAATCAAAAGCAAATGAATTAACCAATACAATTAGAAGTGGAATAAGATGATATATATTTTTTTTTTTATCGGTATATTTTTTACGAATTCGAATTAATAAAATTAATATAAATATCGAATAATTTAAAAAATAATAGATTATACAAACTTCTAGACTGTCACATAGACCATCAAAAGTGCCACTAAGTCAAATTACTAATACATATTGCTATTAATCCATCCCACAAGATTCAAAGCCCAAAATAATCATCGGAGTAGAGGTGCAAAAGGCTCACCCCAACAACAAGGTCAATTGCTAGAATTTTTCCTATGAATAGAGACATTTATCAGCATAATTTCATTGTTAATCAGCTCAAAGATGCATACATCTCCCACTTTCAGAGAACTTTCCCTTGCAAATGCAGCCCATCCACCACTGAAACTACCTTTGCCATAATCTTGATTATTAATCAGCTTCACAGGCCACCATCTGTTGTTAAACTTCAACTTCACGTTTTCAGTTTGATGCTTAATGTTCTTGACAAAATGCTGCGGTATGGACTGCATAAATTATTCAAATTATGAGAATTTTTAGTTGCAAATTTATCTGATATGCATTACTTGTATCACAGATCCTGACCAGAGGGCCTCCTTCCAAATAGCTTGGTGTCATTACTACCTCAAAGAACGGATTCACTGAGGTGAACTTTTTACCAGCTTCAACAGCTTCAGGTAGATTTGAAAATGAAGGCTTTTTGCTACTTCTTCCTTTATCCATTGATTGCTTGCTGTTATTACCTGAATACAGGTTAGGGAAAAGCACAGAGTGAGTTCTGTTTTCTCATGTCATCTTTATCTGAATGCAAATAACTGACCGCGCAATGAGCATTTGGTTTCTCTGGAAATGGCTACTCTGAAGATGGAGTTGCGAAGATCAATCAGTTCAAATACGCAGACATCACCAACTTGTAAACGATTGTCTCCTGCGAATTGAATCCAACTCCTTGATGTTATTTTCGATCTAGCCGCTCCTGAGGATGTTCGAATAGAGTACTTAATCGACCAAGTTCTGCCATCAGAGACACTGAGGATGGCATCACCACCATTCATGTTCAAATATTTTATTGCAAATTGGAGTGGTATAACCTATCAGGGAACAATTCAAAGATCAATCTGATAATTATTTTACATTTGTCAACAATCTGAATATCGAATGCTTAATTACCACATCACTGCCGCGTCTACTAACATACGAGGGCTGCATTACAATCATGAAAAATGGATTTTCAGATTTGAAATTGGCGCTTGCTCTTTGCAGAGCATTTGCTTTTTCCAAATTCGTAAGTGTTCTTGTCCATGTGTCAAGGCTTTGTTTCTGACAAGGCAAGCCTCCATTGAATTCCTTGGCTTTGAAATCACTACCAGCTAGATTATGAAGAAGCAATCAGCAATCAAGAATCAGAAATACAAGCGATAGAAAATGTTAAGCAAATAGAAATATCACACCTTCGAGTTTTACTTTGCTCCCTGGAGAATTCTCTAGCTTCATCTTCTTATAAGGCTGAGAAGACTGTAATGGTAATTTACCTTCGGCTTTTCTTGATGTCGAGATATCACCCAAGATTTCGAGAGAAACATCACTTTCTGCTTCTTCTTCTTCTTCTTCTTCTTCTTGAACATCTTGCCTACGGACTTGTTCATCAAGATCAGGTTTCTCGATACCTCCATGGATGAAATTAAACGGATAGTCTATCTCTGTTGCAGTCCGATCGAATATGATCACATTGAAGGTAGAATTACACTGTTCATATTCGAAAACTAGGAAAGATCCATGAACAAGAGAGTAATATTCAACAAAATCTTGCCATCCATTTTCTAACCAAATCTTGCCATCAGATTTGACAATCTCTACTTTCCATTTTGAACCGCTAGGAACCTTCAGGATTACTGGACTTGTCAGAAAATCTCCATACATTTGTGCAAACTTTCCTGGAATACCCTAGACATTGGCAACACAATTGTACAATGAATTAAAACAGAAAAGGAAGAAATCTATTAAAAATAAAACTAAAGAGAGGAGAAGAACTCACAAGTTTCCTTTCAGTAATTGGATTATCAAGAATTATTTTAAAAAAATGGGGCCTGCCTTTCCTGTTGCAAGAAGCCATTTTTGGACACTTGAAGCTGTTTTGAAGCACCGCTTTAGCTTCTCGTTTTTTGCCGGAATGGCTAGAAATGATAAAAAGTTGATAGCTG
>CANXYI011380312.1:0-12530 GCA_948208565.1 Hura crepitans | reverse complement strand
CTTTCTCATGTATCTAAACTTTTTATTTTAAATAATACACATATATCTTTCCTTTCTCATATGACAAGTTCAATTGTTTATACACTTATTGCCTATGTTCATATGACAATTATCCATACATAATCTTGCCAATTAATCATCTTACTACTAAAGTTTCCATATCAATTTAACATATAATAATATAGCTACTAATCAAGTTTTATACATGAATAATTGGCTAACTCTTTTCATTCCTTACCAAACATATTTCAGAATAATGAAAAGCTAAGGCTACATATTTTTCTTTAAAGGTTTTTCAATCTCAAGTCACAAAATTTTAGGCCTAGTTGGTCGTACAATCTATTATTATTAACAAACTATCTTACATAAGTAAAACCTCAATTTACATATTCAAGTAATAACAAAATTAAATACACATAAATCTCTTTTAAGCTTTAATCCACATCAAATTCTTCTAATCACCTTTAATCCTCATTTAATTCCATCAATCGGTCATCTACACTTTAACTTCTTCAACTTCCATATTTAATTTCCTCATGTAACCATAATTCAATTAATCACACAATCTCAACTTACATTCATAAATAATTATCTTATAATCTCAAATGACTCATAAAAATTATTTATTTGAGAACCACTTACCAACTTGTGAATGACCTTAAACACTCATTTTTCATCTCTTTCTTCATCTAAACCTTTCTCCTTCTATGTTTTTCTTTAGAAGGCTATTTTAATAGATGAAGAGAGCTTTGATTCTGGTATAATATACTTAAGTTTAATATTGAACTAAAGTAAGAATTTTAAGATGGTGGGAGGGAGAGAATTGTAGCCATATAAGGGAGAAAGCAAGGAAAAGTTGGCTGAAATTTATGAAAATAATATTAATTTCTAGGTATTCATATATAGGATGGATGGCCAGGATTAAAAAAGGGATTTTACATATGGATGTAAAATTTCATCCATGTGTAACTCTTCTTAAAATATCATTTAATCATATTCCACCTCAATTAATCACCCTTACACTTGGATGGCCATAATCTTCCATGCCACTATTTGGTCAAATTACCCATTTTGGTCCCTAACCCAAAAATTCCACCATTTGTTTATAAATATTCATTCAATTAAGTTTATTTCCCAAATTTTTTCTCATAGTTCCCATATCATAAAAATTTGAGGAGCATGATTTTTATATTCTTAATATTATTTAAGTCTTATGATGTGTCAGTTTCAAAATATTCTGAGCACATTTTTGAATTTTTCCATTCAACCCAAAATGATTTACTATTTACTATAAATCGTAATCTAAGTCATATTTTTTTAATCTCTTATATGACCTTAAATGCTTTTAAAATTACATCATAATTCATAAAATAATTAATACTACCTCTCCATATGATAAACTCACATTGGGCCCAAGATGCACTATTCACAGCTTGATGTCACTATTCACCAAGACCATCTGCCAAACCTTATACTTTTTACATTTTCTTGATCCTTATGAGCTATATTGTTATTTTTTAACCCTTTTCCCCATGTTCCACTCACTCTTAGGCATCCAAATTTCCATTTCCAATTTTACCCTTGGTATTTTGACTAATTACCATTTTGCCCTTTAGTCATCTGTCACTTTGTTGTTCACACCAATCAACCCTACTCGATCTATACATCCATTTCATTCCCCACTTTTTCTTCAAATTTAATTTATATCCTTTAAAAAATTAGACCAAAAAATCAGGGTGTGACACTTGATATTGTTAAAATAGAACAGAGGTTGAAAAAAAAAAGCTAAAGCATCTTAAAAAAAGGACTCAAACAAATAATAAAAATATTAAGAAAAGAAAGACCAAACCCTTTTATACTAGATCTAAAAAGAAAGTAGCTAATGGATAGTTCTAATTTGGCTCAAGATCTTCAAAAATCTCTAAGTCTAGTAGAAGAGTTTCCAATTCACATATATAAAGAACATTTAATGAGTTTCTAACTACAAAAAGGGCTTTGTGCAAACCTAAATATCCCTATGTGATAAAAGAAGAATTCATACCTAGGGAAAACCTACTAAGGCAAGTAATAAGCTCTATAGCTTTTGTCAATTTGGACTGTAAAAAGAAAGCATCTAACTATGATCCGATTTGTAGAGAAATAGGTAATTTCACTTTAAAACTAGTTTTATAAACTTTAAAATCACAATGGTAGGAAATACTAAAATATACAAGAACATGTTAGTAGAAAATAATAAAATTACGATAGAAATATATAGAATTGCTAACAAATGGTGTAATTGCAATATTTATGAATGCCTTAGAAAGTGAATTTTGTTGTTTCTCACCGTCAATAGAATCTCTAGAAAAAGAATAATCTTTAGTGGGTTTAATGAAATTGTAAATTTGTGACTTATGTTATTTTGAGAATTATGCATGCAAATTTCAAAATAATTTAGCTTTGACAACTTAAAATTACATTTTGAAAATATTTTTTTCCATGTAACGAGAACTATGGCTTGATGTGGCCAAGAAATCTTATAAACTACTTCTAAATGAAGACAAAGTGATAGATGGTTTTTGATGAAAGATACATGCAATAAAGTATGCCATGCTTTAAAAAATGTCTTTCTTATTCGAATAAGAGATCTTATTGTCCAATTAAAAATATCTTAGAAAGATATGGTCACCTATTAGGAAATGACAATCAATTGAGTATTAGATATTCATCTAAAAAAAAGTTCAAAGGGTATAAGAAAAGAAGACTACTGAAAAGAGGAAGAGATAAGAAGAAAATGTCAAATAAAACTTTTAGTTTTATTAAAAGAAAAACCAAATTTAAGGAAAAAGAAAGGATAAAAGCATTTGAAAGAATGGGAAAGAACCCAAATGCCCTAAAGGAAAGCCTTTGAGCAACTATTCATGCTGTTAGTTTATGGTGCAAAAATTCACAAGGCTAATTCTTGTCTACACAAGAATAAGACGAAGGAAAATAATTTCTTAAAAATGAGAATATAGTTTATAAAGCTATAGATAAGGAAGAATTATTTGATATAAACTTAAAAATAGATTCAATCTATGAAGAAGTGTTTGAATATGAAACTAGCATAGATGAATTCAACTTATGGATAGCTCAAATATTCATGATGAGTGAGATTGAAGCTACCTTTGAAGAAGTGTTAGTCCTTTTACACAACACTTTAGAACATGAAGAGTTCTTCTTGTATGAAGATTCCTCAATGAGTTACCTAGAATGGAAATTGCATAAGGTAAACACTAATAATATTTATAAATAAATTCATATTCTACTGTATATCAATTATAGATGACTCCTAGTCTAAATCAACAACTCAAGTTTCTAGTAAAGAACTAAAAACATTAGATGTGTCCATAATCAATCTAGCCAACATAAGGGAAATAACTAGAAAAGCCAAAGGTGGGTATAAATACATCAACATTAGACTTGTGCAAGTAAGGCTAATCATCTTATTCAATCTGCTTATAGATAATCATATGCTATCAATAGTTTTAGTCAAATGATGGAAAGAGTTTAAAGATTAGCTAATATTAGGTGTATAGACTAACCAATCAAATGGTTTAGCTTGGTTTCAAAACTATCAAAATGTTTGATGGCTCTAAGCGATAGATGTTTGGGCAATTCATTAACGTCAAGCATCAAAACATTAAAAATGAATAGAATGATTTTGCAGGTCCATATTTTGTGTACCATAATAAAATAGTGTTTAATTTACTAAACACTGCTAAACCTAGGGCGAAGAACATTTCCAAAATAATAGAACTATTTTTAGATAATTATAAATAGTTTCACGAAAGGAAATAAATCCTATACAACAAAGTTAGCCGAAAAGTTGGGTTGTTATAAAACCAATATAGCATTTGAGACTAATACATTTTTTTTTTGGTTAGAAAAAAGGGGAAGAATATCTTCTTGGAATTAGAAAAACAATTAAAGAAACTAAAGATTATTGAACAAATGTCTAGAAGGTTAGTCTTTAGTAAAGTTAGTGAATAAACTCCTAAGATAGAGCCAAAGTTTCTTAGAACAATCTTTATAAAAGAAGTAAGTTAGGTGCCTAAAAGGAATAAAAGGATAATAGGCTATGAAGATTTTACTCTTCCTATTTATACTGAAGATGACAAAAGTCAAGAGAGTGTATGGGCTAAAAGACAAATCACATTCATTCTTGAGATTATGAAAGAGATTCAAAAAATCTCTAAATAACTTTTATTCCTTTTATAGAAATTTAGAAAATGGTATTCTTTATTCTTATAGAATCTAAAAAGGCTTTCATCTATGAAAAGGCAAGTTTGAGTACCTATATTAAACTTACAAAAAAAATTTCTAATTATTATCACTATTTTTTTAAAAGCAATATTTGATACTAGGTGTATAGTTAGTACAGCAAGACCAAATGCATTGCCTAATGAATGGTAGCATCCATTAGCCTAACGTATAATGTTGTGAATGGCAAGGGGTAAGGAAAATGTACTAGCACATACGGCAAAGCAAGTGCTTATTATCATTAGTGGAAAAAGGTTTACTGTTGATAAACTTTTGGCATTTCTAAAACTTGGTGCTGATATTATTTTGGGAAATGCATTTTCAAAAGAGCAAAGAGATAATTGTCACTTATACAAGATGAATTTCACATCACTATTAGGAATACAAGTTCCAAGTCTTTATAGTCTTAAACACAAACAAAATTTTAGATTTTATCATGTTAAAATATCTAACAGGTGTGGTTTTATGCCTTGTGAACTAGCTTTCATATTATCAGCCCAATATTGTGAAACATGAGTACAACATATATTTAAATCATGGGATTCATATGACACTTGGTATGAGGACTTATGTTTCAAAACATAAAGTTTGATAGAGTGGCCAATAAGAAGAAGTACCTAACTAGTAGGAATAAAGTGGAATAAGTTCCTATTTAAATTAGCTAATTATTTTAGTGATGATCCACTAAAATTATGGGTTTTAAATGGTATAATAGGCAAGTTAAAACTGAAAGTTCTTAGTAAAATCATCAGAGCTAGAAACGTAACATTAACAAGTGAGATGATTGAGAAATTTGACAACGAATTCCTAAATTGCATAACAAAGTCTTAATTATAGACAAGTGTTAGTCCACACTCTATCCTAGATTTTATTGTAATTAACTATGCAGAGCATGTGCAAGGAAAAGTATAAATGGTTAAAGATTATCATCAGGTAATCTAGGCATTAAAATATGATGGTCATAAAATCCTTATGGCAGGATATATCATAGATAAGATAAGCCTTCAGTAATGTAGAGATTATGTATTTTTTACTGGGGACAAGAGTGGTTAATGGAGTTGCCACCTGGCCTCTACACTAGGACCTCTGATCTTCTGCACTAAAAAGGTTTAGAATTTTAGATCTTATTTATGCCCTAATAATATGTTGTCCATGTATATTGTAATCTTTATCAATCCCTTATTAAACATGCACTATATTTAAAATAGTTATGTCACCTTTCCATGCATTGAAAGTAAATTGCTGTATTTAAGAGAATATAGCAATATATATGATAAGTACATTGTACATCCATAAATTAGGTCATCGATTAATTTTTATTTGGCCTGACAATTACCCATAATTCCATAGGAATTGGCATTAATTTTCCAACTCCCATCTCTAGGAGATTGGGTTATATTGAAATACATTTTAATTGTGACTTTTGATTAAGGAAATACAAATCTATTTTATTAGAAAAACACCAATTTATTTTGTATAAGTATTTTGGCATGGAAGTTAGATTTTAGCATGTAAAACTAGTTATTTACTAACTATTACAACACCAAAATAGGAAAATAAATATAAATGGTACAAAACTAAAGAAATAAGATAATGTCTTAAAACTAGCCCGCGTCAACATCGTCGGGTCCGTGCGGACCTAGGAGATAAGGATTGTAAGTCCATGAAGACGTAGGTGGCCACGACTATAAGTCATGCAGACTTCAGCCAAGGGAAAGCTAAGTCTATCTCATACTTCCACTCCAATGTGATACCCTATCAATAACTCAAAAAACATTCAAGTCAAATTAGTTAGATCTAAATCATTAACACAAATAATTATTTGAAACCATACACATGCTCATCCTAAACACACTGCATATCATGAACGACGTAACAAGGATTCACCATATAAACCACCATTTATATGTCCGTGCGGACCTTTAACTCTTATGACAGGGAGCCTGTGCAGACTATTGAGCCTCTTAACATGCATGCAAATAGGGTTGTGCGAACTAATACAAATACTTGCCTTCAAAGATATTAAGTTCGTGTGGACCTAATCAAACTTACACAGAGAGATCAGACTCATCATGGCATATTAATGCTAATTATAGACTTTTGTAGTTCATACATCTAATGAGATTAGCCTACTCATCATCAATGAGAATGGGGATAATTAAGATATCACATTATTAACCAAACATCTCAGAGATCATTGGCTTGTAAGAAAATATAGAAGACACATCCATAGACCTCAGATATTACCTATTATGAAAGAGTCTTTTGGAGCATAAACATAAAAGCCTCTCAATATAAATGAGAATGGTTAAAGTCTTCCTTATAATCAATTTTACCAGGCTTTCTTACGTCTACTGTTGCTGCAGTAGTTACACTTATAGTTTTTCAATCTCTATTATTTTTCCAGCCTCCCTTTTCTTTTTGTGAAGAGAAGTATTTATACTTCTCTTCTAGCATTTTCTCCCATGCCTAGAAGGAATCCTCATCCCTTTAGGATCCTCCTTCTAGACTAAACAGGCAAAGTTTAAATCTAGAATCTATTTCTATGGACAAGTCTGGGCAGACTTATTCTTGATGGCCTGCACGGACTAAGGCTTCTGAAGTGATAGTCCGTGATCTTCATAGGCCGAGTTCTGATCTGCTTTTATAGTTAGTTCGTGTAGACACAAATAGTAGGTCCGTATAGACCTAGGTCTCTGAAGTGATAGTCTGTGGTTTTTATGGGCCGAGTTCTGATCTGCTTCTGTAGTTAGTCCATGCGAATAAATAGTAGGTCTTTGCGGACTTAATATCTTGATGGCTTTTTGTGTTGTACTCAAAGAGTCCATTCTCTAGCTATTATCCTTGGTCAAGGTGGGGTGTCTACAATTGCCCCCACTTTGGTGTGTGTTGTGTAATGCATGAATTGGAACAACTCACAACAAACTATCAGGTTTAGAAATACTGACCTACAGGTGTTCTTGTCTAACGTGAAGCTTTATCACATGTGGATGGCTGCCTTCCCATGTACACCCATGCCTGAGGTTATTTGTCTAACACAGTTTAACCAGAGGTGTAGTAATTTTTGGATTGTAAATTAGACATAGAGTCAAATTTTTATGGGTTAGCTTATAGGGCTGAACCATAGAATGTGAATTTGGACACGAAGTTAAATTTTGTGGATTAGCTTATGAGGCTGAACCATAGAATGTGAATTAAATACGGAGTAAAATTTTGTGGATTAGCTTATGAGGCTGAACCATAAAATGTGAATTGGACATAGAGTCAAATTTTATGGATTAGCTTATGAGGCTGAACCATAGAATGTGAATTGGACGCAGAGTCAAATTTTATGGATTAGCTTATGGGGTTGAACCATAGAATGTGAATTGGACATAGAGTCGAATTTTGTAGATTAGCTTATGAGGCTAAACCATAGAATGTGAATTAGACGTTGAGTCGAATTTTGTGTTTAGACTTTTGGTGTTGATCCTCGAGGAAATTGAACTTTGAAATTCTGAATTGATTTTGCAAGAAAGAAATGAAATGTTAATATAAATAAAGTGAATTTAACCTCTTTAGATCTTGGTGACTTTAGGTTTGTGTGGACATAGAGATTAAGTTCGTGCGGACTTATTATTAACTTTGGTAGACTATATCGAATATGTCCGCACATACTTTATTCCTAAAGGTCTGTGCAGACTTTATGTTACCATTTGTCTGTGAGAACTTATGTTTTGAAGGTCCATGTGGACGTATCATATTAGCGATATAACCATCCCTTTTTCTTCTCTATTTCCTTTTTCTTCCATTTTTTAGTCTTCAGTTTTCTTCCTTCTCTCTCAACAAGACACCTTTACCATGGCTTCTCAAGCAGGAAATGCTTCAAATTCTCTTCTTCCAATAGCAGTGAGGATGTCCCTACCGTTGTCCTCTTTCTGCAGGGAGGATCTATGCCCTCTCCTCCTCTACCAGAGGACATTTCGATGCCTTCTTTGGGGGGGTTTTGTCCCGTCTGTGGCAGTGAACCATCTGAAGAATGCAGTGCCTATCAATGGCATTGCATTTGGTGATCCGAGCCCTCTCTTTGTAGATTTGGCCCATCATACTTATTCGGAGGCATACCCGTAAGTGAGTCTTCCTCCCTTATGTGTTTTCGGTTGAGTTTTCTTTGCCCTTTTCATGCTTTCATGCCTTAGTGAGTTTCTAATGCAATAAGTCTATACAGAATTATGGCTTTTGACTTGAAGTCTGTGCAGACTTACTTTGACTAAAATTTTGAACCTTGATTAAAGTCCATGTGGACTTTATGCTTAACAGCTTTTGACTCCATTTTTAGTCCGTACAGACTTATTTTTCCTGTGTTTTTGGGTTCGTGTGGAATTTTCTTTAGGTCTATTTGGTCCGTGCAGAATTGTATTTGGCTACCTTTGACTTAACTTTTAGTCTATATGGACTTATTCTTCTTGCTTTTTGGTCCGTGCAAACATTTGTTTTAGGTTTTGATTCTTAATTGTTTTACTTATTTTTTGATTTGTAGACACGTCTCAAATGTGGAGGCACCCTCTCTCATCCATAATAGTGGTATTCTATTATGCCTTTGATGGTGAAAAATAAGGTGCAAACCACAGGATTTTAGACATTCATCGATCACCTTATGGGCAAGGACTTTCGCCACGATCTTTAAGCCTTGCAAACCTTGCTGGATAGGTGGATGGACACCACGCATACCTTTCACATGTCTTTTGGTGAGCTAACTATCATGCCATTTGACTAGGCATTAATCACAGGGGCACAATTTATGGTCGTCCTATTGCTTTCAATGCCTACTATCGATACCCTTCCTTATGACTACTTGAGGTGAAAGAACTATTAGGATTTATGCCCCAAGATCAAGCTAGTAGCATCCATTACATGGATCTTCAGGAGAGGTAGGGAGAAAAGTCCCCTACAAGTGAGTTGGAAGTGGATCAGTACGTGTGTTGCTTCATTTTGTACCTATTGGGCACTACTCTATTTGCTAATGCCAATGGTACTATGAGCTGGAGCTTCCTCCCAGCATTAAAAGACATGGATAAGATAGGGAGCTAGAATTGGTGTTCCTAGGGTGGATGTTTCGAGGTCTAGATATGGCTATACGAACTTGAAAGAGTCACCGCTTTATCCAGGGCTTTTGTGTTAGGCATCTTGGTAAGCCGATCTTCCCTTCTTCCCTTGTTTCTTTTCCTTAGAGGCTTTTATTGCTGACATACTTCTTTTGTGATTCTTAGGTTTGGGCTTATGAGCTTCACTTGTTAGCTTACCCTTGTGAGCTTGATGTGCCGTGATGGTATCCGGTGATAGACAGGTGGGTCTGGCCTATCTCAGGTCTATGGAATGCGACGTCCTTGATGCAACATCGCCAGTATCTTACCTCATGCGCTTGGGCAGATGTAAGTGATTCCCGCACAGAAAAGAAAAGATGTTTCTTTCAGTAAGCGTTTGTGTGTTACCAATAGTTTACCTATGTAGGTTGACTTAGACTGATGGCTCTTTCCTATTGATGAGCTGCCCCCTCCTCTATGCTTTATTCAGGTCCTGTCTTTTCACTGCATGCTATTAACTACTCTTGAGATGTATTATTGGTTTCTAGGAGAAAGAGTAATCAATTAGCACCTAGGTCTTAACATGAGCCTTATCCTTTTAGACCCTCCTGAGTCTATGCTATTTGGGAGGTACATGGACGACTTGAATTTTGTTCAAGGGATGGCAGTCGGGATCCTTGGAGTGACTTTAATAGAGGATGGTGATGAAGGTTATGTTTCTTGGGCTACATCTCATCTGCTTCCTTGGGTTCCCTATGCCCCGAGGCCTTCTCCACCTCAGGTGAAAAAGCTTTGTGTTTTATTATTTCTTTCATGATGTCTTTATAACTAGTACATTATTGTGCTATAGGCCACTACTATTTTTAGAGCTGATCCCTTTTCCTCGAGAAAGCAACCAAGGACCACATCTGACTCACTAGGTTCTGAATTCTCGCCTCCTCTAGTCAATATCCTGGGATCATCATCTGGCCTGGCGTCTTTTCCTAGTGAGGTGATAGGGGCACTAGCGGATGTACTCTAGCTGAGCTACATGCATTATGGCATTAACAGGGAACTCTCTTCAATTAAACTCTACATTAAAGAAAGTTAGCCTGTAACCTTTGATCCTGAGGATACAACAATGGTAAGATTTTTGATTCTATCGTTGTGATTTTCTCTCTGCATATACCTGACATCCTATTTTCTTTGATTAGGTGAAGAAAGCTTTAATGGAAAAAGCTGCATGGGTCATGGAGGCTTTTAGGAGGGCTATGATTAAGGAGACATGAGTCCTGGAAGTGAGTGCCTTCCCTTTTCATGTACTTCATATGCCAATGTACCTATATGTTATACATGCTCGTCTCTATCACATATGACATGTTATGCCCTATACTATATGTTATACTATGTTGTGTTATATGCATTGTGGGACATTGATCCTTCACTCTTTTATAGAATGAGTTGTCTAGGCGTGTGTCAGCCTTACGTGAAGCTTAGAGGAAGATTAGGTCCTACAAAATGACTAAGAGGCTGGTGATTTCATCAGAAGATGAGGACATAGAGGATGAAGCCTAGGCTCGAGGATGACCCCCTCCTATTTTGTGTGGGCATGATTATGAGGCCCCTTCTTTTGTTAATAAAGATAGGATTTTCAATTTCCTATCTTAAAATTGTAGAACATGACACAATCTACATTTTCTTTTTCAAAACACTTTTTACTTTCATGATTCTATTTGATCACTGCATGTTTTACTTTTCTTGAAGGAGTTTTGAGGACATTTGTTGCTTTGTGCCTAAATGGGACACTTTGGTCTGTGTAGACTAAGAAGAATTCTTTTTTAGTCCATGCGGACATTAGATGATTGACCACGGACTTGGTATGAGCACTTTCTGGATGTCTGCTTTCTAGGTCCGTATGGACTTGGAAGAATTCTTT
The DNA here is from genome assembly GCA_948208565.1 of Hura crepitans. Classification (NCBI taxonomy): domain Eukaryota; kingdom Viridiplantae; phylum Streptophyta; class Magnoliopsida; order Malpighiales; family Euphorbiaceae; genus Hura; species Hura crepitans. Next base: position 1,271 of record CANXYI011380312.1, on the reverse strand, counting down.
TTAGTCTGTGTGGACATTAGATGAGCACTTCCTGGGCGTGTGCTTTCTAAGTTTATGCAGACTTGGAAGAATTATTTTTAGTCCATGTAGACATTAGATGAGCACTTCTTAGGCATCTGCTTTCTAGGTTCATATGGACTTGGAAGAATTCTTTTTAGTCAATGCGGACATTAGATGAGCATTTCCTGGGTGTCAGCTTTTTAGGTCCATGTAGACTTTGACGTTGCCTATAGGTCTGCATGGACCTTTTCGTGTGTTTTCGTATTCTTATTCCTATCTGGAAAAGGAATGGAATGCCTATAAATACCCTTCCCTTGTTTATCCTCTCATTCATTCATCATTTTTTCTTTTCATTCAAAATTGTTAGGGTTTTAGGATTTAAAACTTCTTGGGTTTCACCCATTCATACCCCATTTATGGCCCTTAAATTTTTTAGCAAAGTCCGAATCGACCCAAAATTTTTAAGGGCCGTTGCACGGTACTGGAATCCTATTTTGCACGTCTTCACCCTTAGTCGAGAAGAAATATGTCCTACTTTGGAGAAGTTTGTGGCTACATGGAATATGAAATTACTCCAATTACCCCTCTGGCCTTACCCTCCTTTGAGGATGACTATCCCATGGATATTGTCCTAGCTCTAGGAATTCCTCCTATCTCATGTCGCAAGCTTATTCCTGGGGTAGGTCCAATCTCTTTGTAAGTGATTTTAGATCATGCTCTTTAAATCTATGTAAATTTAGTAGAATGGGTGAAATGTGTCTTGCTATGTCTGCTTGGGAGCTACCTAAACATTACTTCTCGTGATGATTACTATGACTTTAAGGTACTTCATGTTCTTATTGTGACATGCTCTGGTCATAACCCTTCTAGTCTTTTCTTGGCCGATACTATTTGTGGTTTAGATGTATTATCGAGGATGGATGAGGACTTCATGATAGGGAGCCCACTTCTCTTACAGGTAATCTTATTAGCTTTGCTATGACCCTAACTTTTGCCTAGTATGCTTGTGATAGTTTTCATACTAGCGAGTCTGCCTAATTTTTGCTTAGGTGGCCCTTTACGGATTTTCCAACCTAACAGCTCCTTTTTTTTTCTTTTTTACATTTGACTGCAAGAGAAATTGGAGCTAATTGTTCTACCACCTAAAAGGCTCTAGGCGAAGTATGATTCCCGTCACCATTGTGAAAGAAAGCTTGCTATGAAGTGTGATTCCTTTGATTAGTGGCTCTCGTGGTTTGACATAGTCGTCCTATTATGCTGGAGGTGTCCTT
>CANXYI011380298.1:0-12868 GCA_948208565.1 Hura crepitans | reverse complement strand
TGTAATGTGATAATGTGGTATCATGGTAAGATATGAAAATAATATGATAACTACCTAACTTAACCATAGGTGATAAGGAATAGAGGTGTAATAATGTGAATGGTCAATTGTTAAGAGATAAGACAATGGGTGTAACTACATAAGAATGGCAAGATGGATAAGAAGATATTGTGTCTTAAGATGTTAAAAATAATAGTTAAGCAACATAGATGTATGCAACTACATAAAAGATGGTATTGATGATAAAATGAGTAAGGAAAATATGAAACTAATTGAGTAAATGAGCAACATGAGGGGTAATTGAATTTAGCCCATATTAGCTAGAACAACAACTGGATAGGTTGACCAATTAACTAGGGAGTTAGCAACTGCTAGTGGCTTTGGTCCATATGAATCATTGCCTGATTATATGGTGTGGTAGTTGTAGCCACCGAGGTTCTGAACATGAACCCTGCACACCCTAGGTATTAGGAGGTCCATATAAGATAATCCCTACTACCCGTGTTGCTTAGGATATTAGGAGGTCCACACAGATTGATCCCTACTATCCATTGAGGTTGGGATATTGGAAAGTCCATCAGGGCTGATCCCTACTATCCCTTTTATTGGGAGGTCCACTAGAATTGATCTCTGCCACTCTGATATTAGGAGGTTCTAATGAACTGATCCCTGCTATCGGGTGGATATAGGTAGGTGTAGCTATTGGGGTCCATAATGTAGGCCGCTACACAAATATGGATCCCGTTATTTAGTGTTAAAAAAGTTGTCTTTCAAGTATGGGCCATAAGAGTAAAATAAAAAATAATACTCAAATATATAACCATTTAATTGAAAATAGGGTAAGTTAAATTAAATAATGAGTAATTAACTTAAACATAATTTATAATATGGTGACTTGAACTCAATAAGATAACAAAGTAGGTAATTATAAATTGGGGATATAAATTAATGGTAGAACAGTTACACATACAAGACACACTTGCATGATACATAAGGCATGTGAATTTCATAAAATGCATGTTTTATTAAATTCACCACTGAGTGTATACTCAGCATATCGATTTTTCAAAGCACAGGTACTAGATAGAGACTTGCAATTTAGCCTTAACATACAGTGTAGCAGTTAGCCTCCTTCTTAGGTACATCTTTAGTTTCTTTTTCTAGTTAATTTTGTATAGAGGAACTCATGTATATAGTAGGTATGGGTTTAATTATATGTAACTATCATACAGTGGATTGTAAATGTTAATACAAGTTATATTATGGACTTAATTAGGATGTATGATTTATATGTCGTATGCTTGATCCTAAAATTGTGGTGGCTATGTGATGATGAGAGATTAATGATGTTAGAAGACCAAAAGGGTTAGAATGGTGAGAGATAAATGAGAATGATTTTACAAGTGCTTTTTTTGCAAGTTAAAATTTTTGGTTTTCACCCGAATAATCATTATGCTATCGAATTTTCATTGAAACATGACCTATAACTAGTAAATTAAATTAAACCCATATACACAATAATAAGAATCAACGAATACGATTAAGGAAAGGTTTTTAGTAGATAGTGAAATGACATCATGATATCTCTTATTCGAGTCCGATGGTGGATTTAATAAGGGGTGCCACACTAGGGTTTGGCTAATCTGTAATCTTGAAACCCCCATAACCATATCGGGTTTTGACTTTGTACCTAGTTATTGAATAAAGTTCCTTGGATCCATGTTAGCCAAGAAGGCAAATTTGGGGTCGAGTTTGCTATTTATTACTTGAGTAAAGAGTTCTTTCCCTATGAAGAAAGAAATGTGGAAGTGGAAAAGATTTGTTTGTCTATATTTAGGCTTTAAGGAAGTAGATGCACTATTTCTAGTCTTACAAGGTGTGAACCATTACCAAACATGACCCACTCAAGTATTTGTACTTTACACCTTCACTAGTAGGAAACAAAGTAAGCGGTTGGTTTTATTGCAAGAGTTTGACATAGAATACATCACTTAAAAGACCATTAAAGGGATTATAGTGTTAAAATTTGTAGCCTAATAGCCCATCAAAAGAGAAAAGTTTGAATTTGAGTATCTTGATGAAACCCTAAGTGTTATTTTGGAATAGGGGTGTTCTTCAATGGGTAACCAATAATAAAGGTGTTAAAGTAGTAGTGATTCTAATTTCCTTTAAAGGAGAAGTAATCCCTCTTGTAAAGAAGATAAACATCAAAGCCACTAACAAAGTAGTAGAGTATGAAGCATGTATCTTTATGCTAGAAATTATTTTGGTGTTGAGCGCAAAATCTATGGAAGTGCATGAGATTTAATATTGGTAATACATCAAGCTTCAAGGAAATGGGCTATGCAAGAGGTAAAGTTAATCCCATATGTGGAATTCCTAATAGGTTGAGCAGAAAATTTGAGACTTATACATTCCATTATCTTCCCTTAAAGGAGAATCAAATGGCGAACTAATTGGCCACTTTGGTATCAATATGGAAAAACCCAACAGGGGCAAAGATAAGACCAATTTTACTATCAAGTTTAAGTATGCTAAGTTTTGAGAGGGAATGGATTGCAATGGTGGAGGAACCTAATGGTAAGCCATGGTATCATGACATAAAAAGATACTTAAAGGATTGAGATTATCCAGAGAATGCTTTAGAGAATGAGAAAGCTATGTTGAGGAAAATTGCTAGGTAATTTATTTGTTATGATTATAATTTGTATAAAAGAATGCTAGATGGGTTACAGCTTAAATTCATTGATCAAACAGAGGTAAAAAAGATACTAGAAGAAATACATAAAGTCATAAGATTCACATGAATAAAATCAGCCTAGCAAAGAAAATTCTAAGACAAAGGTTCTATTGGTTGACTATGGAAACAAATAGTGCCAAGTTGGTCAAGAGATGTCAGAAATATCAAATGCATACAAATATGAGACATCTTCCTCTTATGGGGTTTCATAGTTTAACAACACCATAGCCTTTTATAGCTAAGGGAATTGATATCATCAGAGAGATTAAGCAAGCAACTTTGAACAACCACAACTGCATTGTATTTTCCATAGATCATTTCTTAAAGTTTGTGGAAGATGATATTTACAACAAGTCAAATGCAAGGCAAATGGCTAGTTTCATAGAGAAACACCTTATTTATAGATATAGGGTCCCCTATCATGTAGCGTTAGACAATGAGATTCTGTTCTAATGTGACATGAAGGATCTCCTAGAAAAGTATAGGAACTAACATCACAAGTCCTTCTTGTATAGGTCTTAAGCCAATAGAGCAATCGAGGCAGCCAATGGAGCAGTTGAGGCAGCTAATAAAAACTTGAAGAGGATTCTAGCCAAGATGGTGGAAACATATAGGGATTGAGTTCATAAATTTCCTTATGCTCCTTAGGGATATAGAACTTCAATCAGGACTTCTATTGGGGTAACCCCATTCTCATTAGTGTATAGGTCAAAAGTAGTTTTGCCCATCGAGATAGAAATGTAGTCCTTGAGGGTTACATTAGAGGCTAAGATACTAGAGAATGAATGGGATGCAAGCAGATATCAATAGTTAACACTCATGGATGAAATGAGAATAAAGGCCCTATATCATAATCAAGTTTACCTAAGATGAATCACTAGGGCATTTAATAAGAAATTAGGCCTCAAAGGTTAAAAGAAAGGGTTTTAGTGCTGAAACAGTCCAAGATGAACACCTCTAATTTAAGGGGGAAGTTCATACCTAATTGGGAAGGTCCTTACATCCTCAAATAATTGTTAATAAAATGGGCCTAAAAAAATTTTAGATCTCGAAGGCAATGAGTTCCAAAAGACTATTAATGTCAACAAGTTAAAGCACTTCTATTACTAAAAAAAGAAAAAAAAAGAAAAGAGAAAAAGAGAAGAGAGCTCTCTAGGTTGAATCCCGCAAAGGGCAACCTAGGCAAAAGCTAAAGCACTATGCTATGGGAAAAACCTATATAGGGTGGTCCAGGTAAAAAATTAAGGGATTGAGAGAAAATGATTAACTATGAAAACCTAAAAAGGCTAGTTGATAATATGGGTAACACCAAAATGATATTAAAATATTCACAGTGGCAATATTAAAATGTTCACACTTGTTTTGATTACATTTAATGCCGTATGGCTATGTTCATTATACACACACTTAGTGACATTTTGTTATTACATATCATACAAAGTAGGCTAGAACAACTTTTCTCATGTAATCATATGCATTTTAGAACTCCATGTAACCATTAGATGTTCCCCCTTTATGTCTTCTAATGACATGTGTTATGTTGTCTCATGTAGTACTGACCACTCAATTCTTGTAGGCAATGTTAGTAGAGGTATCAAAATAACCTATCTCGTCTTGATGGAGTGCATAGCCATACTAACCCACAAGTTGTGATAATTCCTCATAAAGTGTGCTATGAGATAAGCTCTATAGAAATGAAAAGGCCCAGTCATAGTCCATTAAAGCCTACCATATTACTAGTAGCAATAAGCAAGAATGTAGAAAAAAGCCAATGATAAGCCCACTAACAGCATGCACCCAACATAATCCTTTAACACAACATGATCCAACCTTTATAAAATACATATCCATTAGATTTAGTCATTAGTGATCAATGAGAGCCATAAAGATGCCTCATCAATTAATCTGAAATGCTAAAGGATACATAAAGGCAAATGGTGGTTTGGCCCATACACCCTTATCTACTTAGTGAGAACTTTATATATGAGTAGTAAATTTTCATGTAGCAACACCTATCAAAAAAAAAGAGAAAGAAAGGCTGATAGATCGAATAACCTGTATAAGGTGTCTAAGCAAAAATAAGTCAGCCTACCAGTAAAAAAACCTAATAAAGGCACATCAGGTAAAAGTTAGTTAGTCTACTGAGGAGAAGACCCAAAATAGGCTCTCTAGGCAAAAGTTAAGACTAAAAAAGAGAGAATAAGGGTGAATAAAATGCACTTACAAAAGCAAAGAGCTCTCTTAAAATAAGGACATTAAACCATGGTTGTATATATACCCAGACCATTGGGGTCTTTATCAATATCAATAGAAAGGGATTATAACCCATCTAAATCTTGTCAATAACTGAAAGCAACTTATAACAACAACAACAACAACAACAACAACAATAATAATAATAATAATAATAATATGGCTCACCAGAATTAATCGTCAAGTACAATGATAACACTATCATGGCAATAACAACCATCCAAATAGGTGATAAGTTGTTCCCTCACTTAAAGACATCCATAATTGCCTCCAAATACACTATCTTTGCACTTGACACTAAAGTGCAAGCAAAGGAAGGAGAAATGTTCAAGGTCTGCACCATTTCCATGGGATAGTTTTGGCCTAACAAAGGCAAACAAGGTGGGATAGAATGAGGGAAAGGAGACTTTAATATGGCAACAAACTCTTTGAGCAATGGGCATAATTCTTGGTGTGAGAAGCAAAAAAAATGGAAGATAGGTTCCCAAAAGTTAAAGGCTCATCCCAAGAGGTTCTCATCTAACTTTACCCTCTTCAAGAACTTAAACCCTTGAAATCTCTCCAAAAGTGTGTCATTCCATGTCTTTTTTACAATGAGTCTATATGTGCATAAATGAAAGAAAGTAGCCATTTGGCAAGAAAAAAGCTGAAGAAAATTGAAGAAGGAAGAGTGGATACAAATGGCCCAAAAGAGGACTTATTTATAAACATAAAAGTTAATCCGATCAAATGACTCTTATTGCTCAATTAGATAAAAACTTGAACTCAAAAAAGTTACAATTATTAGTGCAATGCCAAGATTCCCTTTGTGAAATAAACGTATAATTACTTGAAGTATGAGATCAAAGAGGAGTTAGCTTATCTAATTAGCTAAAAGTCATACCCGATCAACTAAAAGTCCTTTGTGAGCCTATTTCTATTCTATTTTTTATTCTCAAGATGATTATGATAATCGGATGATTGTAAATAGCAAATCCAAACCATCTATGCAATAAATAAAAAAAGAAAGTATTGTAACAAACATCCAAGCCAAAAAAAAAGGAGAGAGTTGTATTATGCAAGCATTTACCAACACAGCGGCCTATTGAAACAGATGAAGATAAAAACATAAATATTTTTTTTACAGCTAAACCCTTACTATTAACCCTCATCATCATCCTTTTTAATCATCTTCCCATCTAACTCCATGCACGGAATCCCATAGGCAACCTTCAGCGCCCTTATCTTTCTCTACAAACATTTAAAAAACACCTCCTTATGTAGATAACTCTGTCAAAGATAAAAGCATAAGAGCTTAAATTAGCATTACACAAATATGCATTACATGCATATATGATAGAAAGAATAAGGCTTACCCTAAGATCCTGGGAGACCCAAAGGCATAACCTCCTAGTTGGCTCGACCACCCTATACACTTGGTCAACATTTGCACACCTCACTTTCACATACTAGACACAAAGAGCATGTTTTGCATGCTAACACATATGACAAGAAAAATAGAAGCGACAAGCAAGAGAAAAGATATAAGGGTGGTGTTAGAAGGATCAAAGGTAATCTTTAAAGCCAAGTCAACCTCACCTAAACCAATTGATTCACATACTCGTGGTCTAAGATAGTGATGGTCTTCCCCTAGTTACTAGTCAGACGAAAAAAGACATCATGCTCTAGACTAACCGGCTTACCACTAGCAACTAGAGCTTTACTTACAGTAACATAAGATGAGTAGGGCCTTTTAGCCCGCCCAAGATACAAGGTATCAATGTCAATTGCAAGGGGTGACATGTGAAATTAAAGGAGGTTATTATGATAATCCTTAAAAAATAAAAAGAATGAAATGTTAAAGGGCAAAAAACAACCTCAATTATGGTTATAAAATGGATGGATGGATGGTTTCACTTTGCCAAGACTCAAGTACAATGGGACAATGAGAAGAAGTGTCATCCAAATCATTTATAATGAATCCATATAAACCCTCCATAATCTCTATATCTCTATCTTTACTGCCTCAAACATCTCTAATAGTGGTAGGTTTAGAATCAGGTAAGCAACAAGACTATCCTCCTAGCTATACATTTGTTCTCTAAGGTACCAAATGTACCTTTCAAGAAGGACCATCAAGTATCTAGTGTGTGATAGCCCTAAAGTGTGGGTTAAGGAAGGAGTCAAAGGCATACTGCTCTTCGCAGGATCTAACAAAGTCAAACCAATCTGAGAAAAAAGCAAAGCATAGAAATATCATCAGGTATGTCCTCTGAACCCAAGTAACTACATTAAATACTAATAAGAAGGTAAATGCATTATAGGCATTTACATCAAACCAAGTGTAGAAATTGACCACCGAAAAGGTGATCAAACTCATGATGAATAGGTGGTTAGGTTTAGTGCACTAGAGCCGATGTGATTTTTATCTCCACAATGTCATTAGAGGAATAAAGGATGTTAAACTTAAAGCCCATATCTACAGATGACCAAACAAACATAAAAAATCACAAAAAATAATAACAAAAACAAAAATAAAAAAAAGGAATAAGAGAAATAGAAGAACTTACCAATATAGTAGTGACTATCCCTAAAAATACAAGGACCCTCAGATGAAAAAATCTAAAGAGTGGTAAAGAAATGCCAATCCTAAGATCTCTAATTTTATCCCAAACCTACTCTAGATGTCTTAAATTAGGTAAAAAGGTTATGGAGAAAATACCTCTTGAGTTCGCAAAGAGGGTGGTCCCAAGGTGATAAAAGTAAATGGCCTGGGTGCAAATGATTGCCTCATCAATATCCATAAGAACCCAAGCAGCCCAGTGATCTAACACCACAGACAACCTAATGGTGCCACCTAACTCCCTTTTAAATGAGAATCCCAACATTTGGCTCACATAATTGTTCCACTTCTAAGCAAAACAATGCATCGAGGCCCCCTTATACTCTAGAGGCCAACTTGAGCAAGGGATCCTCATTAAGTAGCTGAAGTTAAATAGGGTAATTGTCATCTCCCTCTAAGAGAATGAGAACATATAAGTGGTATACATCTACCTTTCCACTAATGTTGGCTTAGCCAGTAAGTCCTGCCTTTTACTATCATTCTCCAACTAGCCATCTACTAGTGGACCCAAACTAGTGGCTAGAAACTAGGTTTAAGCACCCTCAATGTGCTGGTCATAACACTAATGGCCTTAGAAGTACTGCCCTCAGTCTTGATTGGCTTCTATAAAACACAAATAAAAGAACATTAGTGTTACTTCAAAAAGTATAAAATAACAAAAAATTGTATACAAATTAGAAACAAACAGAGTCAGTTGCTTGCACATCCAAACAAATGAAAGGCATCTAAAGGGATATGTAAAGCACATCCATTTGGACTAAACTTACAACCTATTAGATATATAGACAAGTTAAAGATTTATAACAAGGCACATAAAGACATCAAATGCAAAGCCAGTATATTTCTATTGAGTTAGAAATCATCCAATTAGATAAGGAACATCTAGATGGATAAAGGTATAGCCAATTGAATAACTTCTAACACGATTAGACGAATAACAGAGGAGCTTGCCAATTATGATGTGTTTGATGATTTTTCATCTAATCGAACAAATCAAGCCCAAGGGGCATAAAATCCCATCTGATCAAATGTCAAATCTCTGAAACCCAACATATAAACAAATATTGGATTAGAAGTACCAAGCCCCAAAAAGGGATGAACTCTCATCTGATCAGATGAATGTTCTTTAGGGGAAGTTTAAAACTTAATATAATTTTGATTATTTTAATCCACTATTCAACTTTGTAAATATTCTTTTATGCTAGGGCAATTATCTCAAGTGTAAGGGGAGCCTAACAATCTATGTTCCATGTATAAAGTCCTCATCGAATCGAATGTTTAAGGTTTTGCTATCTTGAACATTTATCTAATCAAATGTCATTATAAATGTTCATCCCTACAATTCTAAAAATAGGGCAAACATCAACCAAAATGAAAGAAAAATAAAAAGAAAAGGATATAAGCAACTACCACAAAAAGAAGTTATTGATTTCCATGGACTCATGCATAATAGAATTTAAAGATCCATGGAACCCTAGCAAGGTTTAGGATATCAAAAATTGAAAACAAAAATTTAAAGAAATCAAAGAAATAAGAATTTACCATAAATTCTCTACACGATTCTAATTTGCTACTTTTCACCTCATTGGGTTGTCGCAAACCACATTGATTCTCTAGGGAATATCTCTAAGGTATCCACACCAGTAACAAATTTAAAAAGAACTCTCCAAGAGGTGCACAATGCTAATAATAAATAAAATTCAAGAAGAAATAAAGAGGAGAAGGCTCAAAGAGAGGTTAATTTGTGGCAATAGTAGAGAATTGTTCTCTCTGTCAGGGCTCCCCTTATGAGAATGAAATTTAGAGGGTTTTTATACCCTTTTTATTCACCCCTAGCTTAGGTTTTTTTTAGCTCTTAAACCCCTAAAAGGCTAAATAAAAAATGGGCTTTTAATTAATTAACAAGCTAAATTATGGCCAGTCACTTAAAATATATAATTAATACTTAATTAATGTTTTAAGCTTTTCTTTTGTGCTCCAAGCCCAATAAAAGTTCTCATTTTATTTCTTCTTATTTAATGACACCCAATATCATTAAATACTCTATATTTTTACCTCATTAATTTGCTCTTATTGCTATATAACCCTTTGGGCTTCTAAAGCACATTGGCAGTATAGTAGTGAATCAAAATCCTTATAGAACTGGGATTTCGTGATTTAATCCAATTAAGTTAATATTAAATCCCATTAATAAATTCACTATTATACAAGTCATTAGAGGCTTGTAGCCAAGTATAATGACTACCTAAGTGTCAAAAAGTCAAGTAGTTTGACTTAACCCTTCTATATTCAGTTACCATGCAATAAACTCCTTCCATCATCCTTTATCTCATCCAAGTTTTAGTATGGACTTGCATTAACTCAATACTTAATTAACTACATCTAATTAAGCCTTGAATATGTTTTTCTAATTACATTTATCTTTGTTTACAAAATGCCCTTGTGAATCCCATTCACACTACATTTTACTCTATCTAAAGATTCCTGAATAAAGATAGTCACATAGAACTATGAGATATGTATACTTTGTGGTGAAGTAAAAGCATTAGAGTCAAAGAGTAGCACTTGATACTTAAGATAGTTAGTGACCTCAAGTTTAAGGATACTTGCACAATTGATATGATGAGATCTTTATTCATTTACATAAATATTTTATCCATATGAATGATCTCATGTTGGGTCCCTAATGTACTTATCTCTTAGACAAGTATCCATATGTTAACCTTAAGCATTAATTATACCCATAGCTTGAAAGATCAGTCGCTCGACCCATACAAGAAGTATAACATATGTTAGTCTATCCACATTAACAATATTTTATCTTGTTAATACTATGACTAAAGGTAATTTTGGTATTATCACATTTGCATACAAGAAGCATCTCACTTCATGAACTCTTTCATGAATGCCTCTGTACTATGATTGTATACGAGGGACTTTACTATATAGTTTAAGATTAACAATTAAGGAAATGAATAAATATAAGGACCATGTAATAAAGAAATGCAATTTCATGAATGAATAAGGTTCACATGTTACATGAAAAAATTCCTATTACATAAACTTTAGGGTATACAATTAATAGAAACTTGACACAGATGTGCTCATTCAAGCAGTACATGATTGGGATCAATCCTCTAAAAGGAATTTATGCCACATAAGAATGCCTCACTTGTAGCACTTGATCAATGGCTCAAAGTCAATATTCTCCCACAACTAAGGCACCATTGTCATTTGAATAAGCAATGCAAGGATTTTTAGTGGATTTGCCATGGGAAGTCAAAGCCAAATTGCAAAGGAAAGAAAATGAGAAGGGAATGGAGAAGAGGAAAATAGAATATAAAAGTTTATTTAAATTTCAAAAGAATGGGCAGTTTAGCTTTCGAGGGCCAAAATATCTCCTAGAATTTTGCAATTTCATTTAATCAAGTGTTGCTCATTTCATCTATTTGAATGAAGATCTTTTATCCATCAAGATCATCCTTAGTAGCTATTTGGATATGCACCCATTGATAATGATAACTTGTTAAGCATTCTCTAAGGTCCTCTAGGTAGTCCGAAACACTTTTTCCTACCTAATCAAGCTCACCCCACCAGTTTTGACTTTCATCCTGCTACATCTCTAGTTTCCTTTCCAATTTTTCCATTTTCACACCTCAACTAACCATCCAAGATATTACCATCCACCACTACCATAGCCAGTTTCCACCCCAATTCTTAGGCTTCTGCCAATACAGGGGGTAGGTTAACAAGCATTTTCACTCTCTAAAGCATTGGCACTACCTCAATCACTAAGGGCAACCTAATAAGCTTTCTACAGCCATTTTCAATGCAAGAAACATTTACTTTAATTATTGTAACTAAAGACAATGTCTACCCAAATAAGAGACCCAGACCAAATATAGACCATGATTACCAAACACAACCTTAAAGCTTTTTTATACACCCTTAAAGGCATGACTCTAAAAGTTAAGTCACACTTATTAAGTAAAGGAAGCTCTAGGAATCATCACATTACCTCAAAGCTTGTTCATCCACCCCTAAAGGCATGACTCTAAAAGCTAACTCAAGTTGCACCTACTAAGAAAAGTGAGCTCTCAAAATCATTAACACAACCTTAAGGCTTCTTTATCTACCTCTAAAGGCATGACTCCAAAGGTTAACTCAAGTCACACTTACCGAGTAAAGAGAGATCTCAAAATCCTTAATATAACCTCAAGGCTTCTTTATTTGCTCCTAAGGGCATGACCCTAAAAGCCAACTCAAGTCACACCAATTGTGTAAAAGAGCTCTCAAAATCCTCAATGTGGCTTTAAGGCTTCTTCATCTACCTCTAAGGGCATAACTCTAAAAGATGACTCAAATCGCACTTACCAAGTAGAGGAAGCTCTCAAAATAAACCTAGGGTACATGTATGTGTCTCTTACCTTTTTAGACTTTAATGATAACATACACACATGTCTATGGCTCACGTCGAAGTGAGGGTAATTATAGACACTACACATGAGAGTTTGTAGCTTAAAAGGAAATCTAATAATGAGACCACCAAAGTAGGACCAGCTTTCAAGGATTTCAAGTTAAAAAGTGAGACCAAAAACTAAGGAAAGTCTAATTGGATGATGTTTTATGTAAAAGAACATAATGTTCATCCATTCAGGGGAATCACAAAACCCAAGATAAGATCTTGCTAAAAAAAGCTTTAGTATGAACCAAACAACCAATAAAATAAGACTTTACCCAAGTGGATAGAGGATCTTATTTGATCAAAAAAACTTTTAAGAATTAAAAAGGGACATGCATCACCTTTTCATTGAACCAACTAGAGGTCAGAACCTATAAAGGGCAAATTTCAGTGCTAATTTAAGGGGATTGAAGAAACACTTTACATTTTCATTAAAAACACTCTCTAAAGTACAAAACCCTAAGAAAAAGAACCAAAGAGAGGAGGAAAATAAAGGATTCAAGGATTTTGCCCCGCCCTCTCCCCCCCCCCCCCCCTCCTTTCTCTTTTTTCCACTAACCAAACATTTATTTTCACCTTTCAAGCTCACTTTCCAGCAAGAAATCCAAGAAGCTAAAGGAAACTTAAGTACTTTCACTCAAAATACTCTCTCTCATCATTTTATTTTTGTGTTCATTCTTGTATTTTGTTATGTTCTTACACTATTCTATTTTTCTAAGTTGTTTCCTCCTTTTTCTCATAACATTTAAATCTCGTTTTATTGTGTTTTTTGCTTTTTTTTCTTAGTTTTTGGCATAATGAGGATCAAGGA
>CANXYI011380292.1:0-10588 GCA_948208565.1 Hura crepitans | reverse complement strand
TTAAAGCTTAAAACTTAAATAGGATTAATCAAGACCATCGAATCCCCGCCTGGCATGATCCAGTTCATCTAACCTCTTAATATAAAAAGGTGACTCCTCACATGTGCCAAGTATGTGAAGCCTTCAATCTTCCTCCTCCTTCCCCTCACTTGGCCGGTGCCATTACCGCATACACACATCCCCTATTTTTTCTTCTTTCCACCCCAAATTCAAGTGATTCCTTTAACCTAAACCCCCTATCTTGACCTCCAGGACTCCTGAACACAAATACACTAATAAAAATCAAGGAAATTACTTGTTTAAGGAGATTTGGGCATTTGATGAATAGTGAACTTTTTAAGAGTAAGTGATTTTTTTTCAATGTTTTAAATTTTATTTAGGTAGTATTAGGTGTTTAGATGATGTATATATGGTTAGTTTTTAATTTGGATATATGTAGGATTTTTTATAAATTTTTTAAAGCTAAAAACCTAATATGTTTGTAGACAAAGAGAAGAGTCTATTAGAGAAAGGTAAGGATAAGCATTGAGGTGTGGAATTGAAGTGCATTGGAGCCTATAGTAAGTGAATTTAATGTAATATGCATTGTATGTTGATTATAGTGATATATGTGTGTGTAAATGTGTGTATGCAATTACTACATTAGATGTATGTGTATATTTTTGAAAAGGGTGAATGTATATGTGTGATATGATGGTTATAGTAAGCATGAATGTCTAAAGAAATGAGGAAAATATAACGTGTAGGTGTGTGATGTGAGTATGGCCAAATGGTAGGTTAAGTGTGAATATGTGTGTGTATATGTGATTAAAATGTAAATGTGATGTAAATGAGATATAAACTAAGTAAAAAGCATGATTGTGATATGGAATTAAGGAAAATTTTGGTATGAGTGTACCTTTATGTAATGGCCATATGGTGTGTGAAATGGTCACAAGATACATGTTCATAGTGTATAAGGTATTTAGAGTATGTACGAACTTAAATGTGTGTGGTTTGATAATAGGATGATAAGTAATGGATAAATGAAATATACGTGTGATATGATATTGTGGTATCATGCTAAAACATGGAAATTATATGATAAATGCTTAACTTAACATAGGTGATATGACATAGAAGTATAACGGGATGAATGGATAATTGTTATAAGATGAGGCAATGGATATGACTATGCAAGTGTAGTAAGATGGATAATAAGATATGGTGTCTTAAAATGTTAAAAATAATGGTTGAGTAACTTGAATGGATGTAACTTCAATGAAAGATGGTATCGATGATAAAATGAGTAAGAAAGGCATAAAACTAATTGAGCTAAATGAGTAATATGAATGATAATTAGAGTTGGTTTATATTAGCTAGACCACCTATTGGATAGGTTGACCGGTCAATTAAGGAGTAACAATTGATAGGGACTTTGGTTCTTGTGGATCATTGCTTGTTCGTTTGGTATGGTAGGTGTAGCTGCCAAGGTTTTAAATGTAAACCCTACACATTTTGGGCATTGGGAGGCCCATAGGGCTAATCTCTGCTACCTGTATTGTTTTAGATATTGGGAGGTCCACACAAGCTAATCCTTGCTATCCACTGATGTCGGGATATTGGGAGGTCCATCAGGGTTGATCCCTGCTATCCTTTTTATTGGGAGGTCTAGTAGGACTAATCCCTGCCACTCCATTATTGGGAGGTTCCAATGAACTGATCCTTGCTATCAGGTGGATATAGGTAGGTGCAGCTACTAAGATCTATAATGCAAGCCACTGCATAAGTATGGATCCCATTATCCAGTGTTAAAAAGTTGTCTTTTGAGTATGGGCCTAAGAAATAATAAAAGGATAAAATAATATAATATTGTAATTAGTAGTTGTATGTCATAACTGGAATAAGTAATAACTAGACTAAGATTAACTGGACTTAATCATAATGCATCACAGGATAAAATAAATTGAACATTATGTTAGGTGACTGGCCCAGGTATAAAATTGGTAACTAATAATAATAATTCACAAATAAGGTAAACATGTATAGCTAGAAGGATGGTATAATGCATATTGCATATGTGTGTAATACAATTTATATTACATTAAATTCACCACTGAGTGTATACTCAGTATATCGGTCTCCCGATGCACAAGTAGTGGACAAAGACTTACTGTTCAGCCTCGGCATGTAGTGTAGCAATCAACCTTCTCCTTGGGTATATTTTTGGTTTCATTTTTGCAGTTAATTTGTTCATGGGCACTCATGTGCATAGTGGATATGGGTTTAGTTATATATAACTATCATACAATGGACTATAAGTATTAGTACAGGATATATCATAGACATATTTATGATGTATGGTCTGTATGTTGCATGCCTGATCTTAAGATTTTAATGACTGTGTGATAATGATAAAGTGATGTTTAGAAGGACCACAAGGGTCTAGGACGTTAAAGAATGTTGTGAATGGTTATAAAAGTGTCGCTTATAGGTTAAAAATTTTAGTTTTTCACCCGAATAGCCATTATGCTGTCGAATTTTTGTTAAAATAGTTTTGCTAAAAAAGTCTCTAAATACCTTGGTATTGCAGATAAATATACAAAAAGGGGATAAAGTGAAAGTAGACTATATTAAAATACAACGAGAATATTAATAAGACAGTTATATCCATAATGGGTTAAATGAGACTAGGTAGGGTCAAGACTAAGATGGGTAACCTACGAGAAGGTGACATCTCTTATCTAGTCTAAATAGAGGATCGGGTATGAGGTGTTACAAAATGAGAGATGTTACCTTTTTGAGAAAGTAAACTAACATCAAAATGAATAATTGGAAAATAACAAAAAAAAAAAAAAGAAAGAGGTAGAATAAGATAAAGGGACTATTTTGGAAACCAAGCACAAGCAATCATTCATAACTAAAAAAAACCAATATCTAAAGAAGAAATATGTGAGTTTCTAAAACTGATAAAGCAGAGTGAGTATAAAATTATTGAGCAACTCAATCATATGCAAACTTATATTTTATTGATATCCCTTATCATGGCATCTGAACCAGACTACTAAGTACTTTTTAAAGTGTTAAATGAAGCCTATATGCAACATAACATATTTTTGGAAAATTTAAATAGCATATTGGGAAATGTGGTGGCTGTGAATTATATTATCTTTATTGATGATGAAATTCCATCAAAAGGAACAAGATATGTCAAAGCACTACACATTTCTATCAAATGCAAGGATTATTCGATTGTAAAGGTATTAGTAAAAAATGTGTCATCCTTTAATGTGATGCCAAAATCCACTTTGGTCAAGCTGCCAATTGATCATTCCTTCATAAAAGCAAGCAACACGATAGTCAAAGCATTCAACTGCATTAGAAAGGATGTCATAGGCGATCCAAGTGGGACTTATAATATTCAATGTCAATTTCCAAGTTATGAAGACAAATCCTATATATCACATGTTGCTAAGAAGACCTTAGATTCATAATGTAGAAATGGTCTCGCTGTCTCTTTATCAATAGATAAAATTCATAATTGAAGGAAATTTGGTAGAAGTATACAAGAAGAAGACATTTTGATTACCAAACCACCTAAGATTCATTACATAAAAGCAGTCAAAAAAGCCATGGAAAGTTCCTTCCAATCATTAGAAGTGGTGAATGCCACATTTGTCCTTACAAGTGAAGAGCTTCAGAAGCCTTGTTTCTCTAAGAAACAATCATGGTGGCTCAAAGAATGATGGACAAAAGATACCATATTAGACAAGGATTAGGGAAAAACCTCAAAGGTGTAATAGAATTTCTGAAACTCTATAACAATACTAATTGAGCAAGTTTAGGACATCGAATGACAAAAGAATACATGAAAAGGAATGGAATAGAAAAATATGAAAAGAGATTGGTTAGGCTTCAAAATTGAGAGCCTGAGTTCCTTCAGATAGAATGCCTCAAGTTGGAACAAGTTTTTCAAAGCAGTGGATGGTTTGTTTTAGATATGGGTGAAGGCAAGGAAGCCTCTAGTATTAGCATGATTAATGAACAAGATGATAATTTAGATAATTGGGTGCATTTCTATAGGCCAGACCATGAGTTATCAAAATGGAAATCTTATGATCTTTCGTCCTTTTTAAAGTAATTTTAAGTATTTATATGAACTATAATACTAGTAAATAATGGCTATGCCTAAGGTTAATAAAATTTGCGTAGGCTTTCTTTGTCTTTTCATTTTCTTCCAAATAAATTAAATGAATATTTTGTTTTATCCATTCTCTTTACTTGAATTCATTTTTTTCATTCTACGCATTGCTTAGGGACAATAATCACTTAAAAGATGTAAAGGATGATGAACCAAAATATGATTTTAATAATCCAATAAATGAGATTGATGTAGAGATAGCTTAGGAGAAAATGAGGTAGAAATATCTCTAGAATTAGATAGAATATTGGAAGATGAAAAAGAAGCTATAAGGCCTTAACATGAGTTGATAGAGATAATTAACTTGGGAACAACAAAAAACCCAAAAGAGGTTAAAATCAATGGAGAACTACCTTCTAAATTAAAAGGAAGAATGATTGCTCTATTTTAAGAATACATAAATGTGTTTGCCCAGTCTTACCCAGATATGCCCGGGTTACACACTAATATCATAGTGCATAAGTTACCTATAAAGCCTATGTGTTAGCCAGTGAAACAAAAATTTGAGAAAAATGAAGCTAGGCATGTTATTGAAAGTTAAAAAGGAAATAAGAAGCAATTAAATACTAGGTTCCTAGAGGTAGCCAAATACCTTGAATGGGTAGCAAATATAATTCCAATACCTAAAAAGGCAGGGAAGATGAGTTTGTGTTGACTATCGAGATCTCAATAAAGTGAGTCCAAAAGATGATTTCCCAGTACCCTATATTGACGTGCTGATTAACAACACTGTATGACATTATATGTTTTTTTTTTATCATAGATAGACTCTCAGGATACAACCAAATAAAATTATTCTAGGATGATACGAAAAAATCATGTTCATCATATTAAGGGGAACTTTTTGTTACAAAGTAATGTTGTTTGGGTTAAAAAAATACAGGACCACCTAAAAGAGCCATGGTAAACCTTTTTCATGATATGATACATAAGGAAATGGAGATTTATATGGATATGACAGTAAAATCTCGATTAGAAGATGATCGTGTTAAGATACAAGAAATTATCAACTTAAACTGAATTTAGCAAAATGTACATTTGGAATCACCTCTGAAAAACTTTTGGGATTCATAGTTAGCAAAAAAGAAATAGAAATGGATCCTAAAAAAATCAAAGCAACAAGCAAAATTCCTACCCCTCTAATAGAGAAAAAGGTAAGAAGTTTCTTAGAAAGGTTAAATTACATAGCTTGATTCACTTCACAATTGACTTTCATGTGTGAGAAGATATTTAAGCTCTTAAGGAAAAAGAATCTGAGAATGTGGGATGAAGAGTGTCAATAGGCTTTCAAAAAGATTAAAGAATACTTGTAAAATCCACCCATACCACAACCTTTAATACCTGATAAGCAGTTATTGATATATCTCACAGTCAATGATGGGTCATTTAGGGCAATGTTGGGATAGAAAAATGAATCAAGGAAAGAACAAGCCATCTATTACATCAACAAGAAATTCACCAATTATGAAGGAAAATATATCTTACTCAAAAAGACATGTGCAGCTCTAACATTGATAGCACATTGTTTGAGGCAATACATGATTTATCATCTCACATATTTGATTACAAGAATAGACCATTTAAAATACATTTTCGAAAAGCTTGCTTTGACTAGAAGGATAGCTAGGTGGCAAATTCTTTTATGTGAGTATGAAATAATATATTTCACTAAGAAAGCTATAAAAGGAAATACAATAGCTGAGCTTCTTACACAGCGAGCTGTGGATGGTGAAAACTCGTAATGCTTGAATTTTTAGATGAGGATATTCTAGTTATAGAAGAAGAGAGAAGTATCTTTGATAATTGGATCATGAAATTTGATGTAGCCTTAAATTTATTAAGGCATATGATTGGTGCTATCTTAATAGCACCAAATGGGAAATACTATATCGTGATAGTAAAGCTATGTTTTGAAAGCACCAATAATGTAGCAAAATATGAGGCATATGCATTAGGGTTACAAGCAATAGTAGAAATAAGAGTAAAAAATTTAGAGGTTTATAGGGGTTCATCGCTGGTTATAAATCAACTAAATGGAATTTGGGAAACAAGTGATATCAAACCAATCCCTTATCAATATTACATTAAAGGTATGGTTAGTGTAGACACAGGAGTTCGAGATGCTTTTTGGTTTAAAGGGTTTCCAATGATGAAACTCATAAATGCTGGATATTTCTCAAAAAATGTAAGAGGAGGCTCACAAACCAAGTAAAATACCATGAAAATAGAATTAAAACCATTATCAAAAGGCCTAAGGAAAATGCCTAATAGACATCCCATGATGTCCGTGTGAACCTCCTTTTCAAAATGATATAGGTCTGTAGGTTGTTTACATCCATACGAACTTCCTCTCATAAGGATAAAGGTCCGTGCAGACCTTAGTTAAGCTTACGTGGACCTTTACCTTTAAGGTCCATGCAAACCTTAATGATTCATGGTTTACTCAGGGACCACCTTTCAAATAGTTAGATGGATATTCTCTGTAGAGACCACAAACCATTATGATAAGAGTTATAAAAAGCTAAATTTTGAGAGAAAATATTACTTTTTTGGGGGAGGATTTTTGAAAAAAAATCATTTTACACTTGGCATTCTTCCTTACCCTAACCAGAAACCCTCTGTAAAAACTAAACCTCTATTGATAATCATTGAAGAACTTAAAGAAACCTCCATTGTTGCTTGGTCTTGAAGTGGTCAAACCTCATAAAGCTTAAGAGAATCCTTTATTTGGGGTAAATACCTGAGGAAACCCTTATAAGGGGCTCTCCTCAATTTATTTTATCTCTAATTTTTTTTATTTTTCTTTTTTTTGTTTATGTTTTACTCTTTTTCTAAACTTTCTTCTTTCTTTTTCTTGAGGTATATGACCCTCAATGAAAATAAAGTATTAAAAGACCCATTTTGATAGGTTTACTCTATAGGCAAGCAGAGACCTCCACCTCTTTTGCCTTTTTGTTTCATTTCAATATCTATTTTCTTCTCTATCTAACGATAAAGTTCGCAAGGACCTCCTTTTATGGGGAAATTGGTCCATGCAGACCTGTATTCCCATATGTAACACATTCCTTTAGTCCCTACGGACCTACCTCAAACACCCATGTTTAAATTATCTTTCTTATTTACATTTTCTTATATTGGATTTATGATCCTCTATAAAAATAGGGCATTAAAAGAATCATTTTTATTAGTTTACCCTATTAGAGATAAGAGATCATTTTGAGATTCTTTTTTATCCTTTCTTGCTCTTTTATTTATTTATTGTAGATTGTTATTGATTCTATTTCATTCTCATACATACATTTTCCTTGTTGTATTGTGTTTTCATTGTTTGTGAAAAGAGATAATAGTTGTTTTCTTTTAGTTTCTCTATGAAAATAAATAAGTCTGTATGAACCTTCCCCATCAGGGTAACTTTATCCATGCAGACCTATTATGATACCTATATTTTACCTTTTGAGGTCTATGCGAACCTATATTTTATGACGATTCTTTGCATGATTTTCTTTGCTTGTGTGTTTCTATGATGGCCCCATGTCTGTATAGACTAAGTTCATGTATGCTCTTGAGGTTCACATGGACTTTTCCTTGTTCCAGCAGATTTGTTTAATTTTATATTTTGTGTATATGGTTTGTAATTAATTATTTTATCATTTTAGATTTATTTGTAGTAGGATTTTCAGTTGTAATTGTCTTAAATATTTTCATGTATAATTCCATGTATATTGTAATAAGTAGAAAATTATTTTTGATTCGATTAAATAACCAAAGTCGCAATAAAATGCTTTATAAAAAATAAAAGTTAAATTGCATAAAAATAAAAGGTTTTGGATCAAAGTCTCCAAATACCCAAGACTATTTTAATTTGATAAAATAAAGGGTTTTCAATTAATAAATGTTTTTAACTTTGATATATTTAAGGACTAAAGTCCTCTCACCCAAAGTTTGTAAAATTGAATAAAGAAAAGTATTAAATAAAAAGGATTTTATAAAAAAAACATTTTAATTAATAAAGGTTTTAGAACCAATGTTCCAATAACCAAAATGTTTTTATTTGAATAAAAGTAAAATGTTTTTATAAAATGGCTTTAGAACCAATGTTCTATAATTCCTTAAAAAATGATTTTAATAAATAAAATGAGCATTTTTAATAAATCGATTTTAGGAACCAATGTTCCTTTTATCCTATAAAATGATTTTGGACCAATGTCCGCGATTTAATAAATTAGGTCGATTTCATATATGTTGGATTTATTTTTTTGATATCTTTATTTGCTTTAATTTTAATCGTTGTTTGATGTGCAAATGTTTTATATTAATTGCAATATCACATCTTTGAGGGATTTGATAATAATTAGAACCATCAAGATGAAAATTGTTATTATGTGTTGGGCATGAATAAAAGAAAATTCTCAAACTCAAAATCTCTTTGGCTAACTTCTTAGACTGACCATTTGGGTGGTGACTCACACTCGCCATTAGCTAAACCGTCATGTGGAAGACACTTGAGCTCCCATCCTCAACGGTCGAGGTACCTCCAATTAGTAAATTCGATTACCTCAAATTTGAATATGTTTTAAGGCTTGAAAATCATATTGTTGATGCTTTAGCTACTTTAGCTACCTTGTTTAAGTTGGATGACTGTGGGAAGATGCCACCCATCAAAATAGAAGTGCGAGGAACTCAAGCTTATTTTTCAAATATAGAAAAAAAGTCAAATGGGAAACCATGGTATCATGATATTATGGAATACATAAAGAATCAAAGACATCTACAAGAGCTAATGAAAATGACAAAAGAACCATCAGGTGTTTGTCCGAAAACTTCTTCTTGAGTAGGATTGTATTGTATAAAAGGAATTTTGACAGCACACTCATTAAATGTTTGGCAAAAAGAAAGCCCAAAGGTTAATAGAGGAAGCACACAAAGGGTGCTGCGGGACACACCTAGGTGGACGTTCTTTGGCAAGGGAAATACTCTAAATTGGATATTATTGGCTAAAGATGGAGACTAACCGCGTCTAATTCACACATAAATTTTATAAACGCTAAGTTTATGCTAATGAAATTCATACTCCATCATCTATATTGAAAGTAATGACATCTTCATGGCCCTTTGCTATGTGAGCTATGGATGTGACTAGACAGATCGAGCCAAAAGCCTCAGACAACCATCGCTTTATTTAGTGGCTATTAACTGTTTTACTAAGTGGGTGAAAACAACATTAAATGTAAATATAACTAAAAAAGTTGTGGTTATATTTTAAAAGCAAAACATCATATGCAGGTATGATATGCCAAAAAGCATTATCATAGATAATGCCAAGAATTTCATAAAGAAATGTCATATTTAAGTAAAAAATTCAAAATTATTCATCATAATTCAATGTTATACCACTAAAAATGAATAGAATTATGGAAGCCACCATCAAGAATGTTAAGAAAATTATACAAAAGATGGCAATCACTTCTAAAGATTAGCATGAAATTCTTCCTTTCACATTATATGGGTATCGAACATCGATAAGGACATCCACAAGAGGCCACACCATACTCTTTAGTCTATGGAACAAAAGTTATCCTACCAATAGAAGTTAAAATACCATCTCTATGGATATTATTGGAAGCAGGCAAGGATGATGATGAATGGGTGAAGAGATGGTATAAGTAGCTTAATATGATTGATGAAAAGAAGAATGGGTGAAGAGATGGTATAAGTAACTTAATATGATTGATGAAAAGAAGTTAATAGCATTGTGTCATGGTTAATTGTATCAAAAATGTATCATGAAAGCCCATGCAAAAAGAAAATGAAGCCTAGGGAATTCTAAAAAGGTGATTTAATGCTAAAGAATATTATCTTATAACATTCAGATCCTTGAGAAAAATGAGCACCCCAATGTGAAGGTCCATATGTAGTAAAAGGAGTTATTTTTAGAGTAGCCCTCATTCTAGCCATAATAAATGAGGATGAATTTCCCAAATCAGTAAATGATGACATAGTTCAGAGATAGTATGTTTAGAGAGTTGATTCATGTAATTGATAGTCAAACTGTCATTAAATAAATTTAATTTATCATTATCTACTTCCTTTTAAGGAATTATTGTGGCTTTTTCCATTCCTTTTTTCTTCTTTGCAACACCTGGCCTAAAAAAATGCTATACCAAAATAAAATTTAACATGCTAATTAAAAGGGGACAAATATATTACTTTTTTTATGTTAAGAATAATAACAATAACAATGCAAATAAATACAAATGAAGGAAGTATAATAATAAGGAGGCATTATTGATGTAAAGGATGGCAAAATAACATGAAAATACACGAACAAAAGGGCATTATTAGAATTATAAAAAAGAAAAAGAAAGGTTCTAATGACGATGTTTTTCCCTATAACTTAAGGCAACCTTA